>VWZS01002607.1:73163-178745 GCA_013397075.1 Rhabdornis inornatus | reverse complement strand
AAAAAAAAAAAAAAGTTTAACTCCATATTAACTCACTGAGTAACACCATCACTCCTGCAGGGTCCATATCTTACAAGCCTTGACAAGATAATGAGCCCTCAGGAATGTGCTCCAGGCCAGCACAAATTGCACCCTTAGAGTTTCAACTAATTGTTGGAAAAGGCATATTAATGCATATTAAAACCTTAAAAGATTCACTCTTAATATTCAAGGTCTAGCTTAGGGCTAATGTAACATTTCTCACTGCTATGCTTTTCCTGATAAGAACACGTCTGATTTACATGGTTTGAAATCAATAAGAATAATACAAATATGGAAAAAGCCTCACCTTCTTTAGATGTGTGTTAATTTGCTCTAGGCATACATTTAAACTGTACATTAAAAACAGACCTGTCATGAGGACAAACACAAAAGTTACAGATCCAGCATAGGAAGTGTGATATTTCAGACTCATAGAAATTAATGACAGTATCTAAAATGACTCACACATTTTGACATCATCTGCTCACAGAGGAGGTACCTCTAAGATGCAAAGGACTTGAACTCCAGTCACCCTGGAAGCCCATCTACAGTGTGAAAAATCCAGAGATCCTGGGCTGCTGCTGAAAGCTCTGTCTTGTCAAAATCAGTAGAGTTTAATATGACTGAACTGCCTGATATACCTAGGTGGGATCATAAAGAAAAGGCAGGTATACAAATTAAATAGTAATAATTCTAGCCAATAATAAAACAAGTACTAGATGTAATAAAAAAGTTCCCCAAATGCTTCATAAGGTGAACTTTAAAGGTGTTTTGATGTTATTATTAGTATAGTTGAAAATCTGAAGAACATTACCACTGCATAGAAGTTAAGCTAAAAGGCTATTTTGCAAGGTTATTAAAAATATATTTTTAAGGCTGTTAAATGTTTAATACCTTTGCAAAGTATTTTTTTTTTGCATTTATTTTTAAGTGCTGGAAAACGTCTGCTTTTAGAACACATAATGCTTAATGTACCCTTTAGTTGGTGTAGCACCTTTAATCTCAAAATATTTTAAGCCATGTTACAAATACCTTACCAAGCCACATTAAAAAAAAAAAATCATCCTTTGAGTAACTAGAATATCATGAGTTTGATTTCTTTTATCTATTAGATCAAGGAATGAAATGACAGCAAACTAGGTTTATCATTATCAATCTAGTTTGAAATTATCTACCACATAGCACCCACAGAACTACTAGTACAAGCTACACCATTTAAGCAATAGATGCAAATGCTCAGGCATCATAAGTGATCCCACCATTTTAAGACATGAGAACATCCTTATGCAGTACAAGTAAGTGAAGAAGAATGTAAAAACTGATTTGAAGATAATATTGAACAGCAAAGACAAATAACATTGTAGCAATTTAATTTTATTAAAATATATATTTTTTCAGAATATTTGCAGAAATTTTATATTCTATTTTCTCCTGCAGTAAATGGCAAAGTTAAGGTAGTAGTTTTCAGATACCAAAAGTGTGCCTTTGGCTCAGTATGCAATTAATTGATATGAGTAAATTAGCTAAATCAAGCTAAATGACAGCTAGTTGCTCCACAAAAGCTAGTAGTATATCACAATAAGGGGCTTTCAGAAAATTAGATCAGTGCAGAGGTCTTTCCTTTTGAACCTTAGAAATACATTAAAAGACATTTCTATCTTCACTTTCAGAAAAATAAGTATTTAAAGAAGGGATGACAAGTAATTCATATTCAGAAACTCACTGAGAAGATTACAGGTGTTACAGTAGCAGTGGAGAGTTTCATTGCAAAAGCATGACAGAATTTTTTCATCCAGATCCTCTTCCATGAAATGGATAAGATCTCTCGTACCTATTATCTCACATGTCTCTCTGCTATCTTCCTCAAGGAAAAAGAAGACAGCCTCGTAGCTCTGTTCTTCCATCCCCTCTTACCACTGAACCTGCTGCACCCATTTGGAAACATCCTGCCATCCAAGGTGCTTCTTTTTACACTGAGACAGGAATGAACTCAGGACAGCTCAGTGAATCTTGTTAATCTCTTAATCAGCTGGGGGAGCTGAGGCTGTTTAGTCTGGAGAAAAGGAGGCTGAGGGAGACCTCATCACTCTCTGAAACTGCCTGAAAAGAGCCTGCAGCAAGGTGGGGGCCAGTCTGGGTAAGAAGCAGTAGCATGAGAGGAAATAGCTCAGTTTGCACCAGGTGAGGTTTAGATTGGATTTAGGAAAAAATTCTTCACTGAAAGGGTTGCTAAGCACAGGAACAGGCTGCCCAAGGAAGTGCTTGTGTCACCATCCCTGGAGGGATTTAAAAGATGTGCAGATATAGCACATCTGGTTTAGTGGTTGGGTTGGTTAATGTTGGGTTAATGGTCAGATCTTAGAGGACTTCTCCATCCTGATGATTCTGTGATTCTATCTTCCCAAAATATTGCCAAAATTAAGCCTCTGATTTTCACATCCAAATGTTAGCTAAGAAAGCATTTAACCCCAGAGACATTTTCAGAAAATTAGTTCAGAGCCTTTGCACAATTTAATCAGAAGTTTTAAACTCTGATTGTGCAATTAAACACAATACACTCTCACAGTTGCCATTTATCACACTGCTACCATTTCAAGTAACCTGGCCAACAAAACTGTCTGGTACCTAGGAGTGAAGAAATGAGAAGGATAATGTTCTGTAGGAAAGCAAGTCTATCCAACATTTTACAGTGCTAAAAATACCCCCAGGAGTTGTTCTGATACCTTGTAATTATGCACACATATCCTGATTTATGGTCCACGTCTCCCAGCTCAAAGTAGTATGCACTCTGTTTCATATCTTGCCCTATTTATGTGTAAAATACTCGAGTCTGTAATGCCATAAAAGAGAGGACAGGCTCATTGCACATGTTACTATCGACTTCATACGAGCATAGGCAAAATCTAATGATCCTTTTCAGCTAAGGATAAATATGCACAATTTAGCCTTAAACATATTCAGTGTCAGATCATTTCAACTGCTGCCTTTGAGAAATATGCCTGTGATGTTAAAGATCTCTGCTGTCCAGCCTCCTCCTTAAGACTGTAGAGAGTGTGGCAAAGAAGACAAAGCTGTCCAGACTGGAAAAGGGACAAGAAGCATTGTCAGCTGTGTTTCAAGAAGTATATCTCCTTCAGGCCAAACTTGTGAATTCATGCTCCACAACTTTCCTCTGCTTGTCACCACCTCCACATGGCCCTGCTCTCTCACTGGCCACCTACAGTAATTAATGAAGAAAAGATAATCCACCTTGCCCAAGTGAGTACGAGCAAAGAGAGAGGTGGTTGGTTGGAAAATTAATGAATATTTTACCTGTAACAATTACTAAAATATCCTAACTACTAGGTATATGCAGGTCCATTTCAACAGAAGAAAGGGCAAGCTGGCTTAGATGAAAATATCTGATTTTCATTCCCCAGGTTTGCTCTGCAGCCCTCACAGCACCACTGGCACGTGGCTGAAATCCTCTCTTTGGAGACAGAGAGCAAAGGAGTCACCAAACATTTGTTTGCTAGTGGGTTGGGTTTTTTTCTTGTGTTTGTGTTGGTTTGGGTTTTTTGTTTTTTTTTTTAATTTTCCACCAGTTTTGAAATAAGACAGCACATGCAGATTTAATACTGTAATGATTTCTGCCCACCTTTTACTTCTAATGTTTAAAAAAGGAAATGTGCTAAGTGCAGTGGAGTGGCCTTATCTGCTGTCCCTACAAGGAAAAGCTGGAATCTGTATGTGCTAACAAGGGATGCAAAGAGCATAGCAGGGAGAAGGTCTTCAAATAACTGCAGCTGGGGTCATTA
Source organism: Rhabdornis inornatus (assembly GCA_013397075.1). Taxonomy (NCBI): domain Eukaryota; kingdom Metazoa; phylum Chordata; class Aves; order Passeriformes; family Rhabdornithidae; genus Rhabdornis; species Rhabdornis inornatus. The sequence goes on along the minus strand of VWZS01002607.1, from coordinate 174,927 downwards.
AAAACCTGACTACTTTTTTTTTTCCTAACATATTTTAAATTTGGTTTACTGTTGGATGCATATTTATTCACACCTTTTGCATAAAGAAAGAAGGTTTTGCAGTGTTCTTAAAATCAATTTGAAAAAAGACTCTGTGTCAACATAAGGTCCAGTTTATCCATTAAATAAGTCTACGATTTTGCTGACTACTTTTTCAATTTAACTCGTAGGCAGAATTCAAGCCTTATTTCATTTTACAACACAGCTTCTATTTTGTGTTTGTCAGTTCTGACAACTCTGTACCCATCTCCTACTTGTAAGGATACAATTAAATATGTACTATGTACCAATAATAAACTTGCATTATTAATAATCACTGCAACATAATTAGCAATTCCCAGAAAAGGCTACAACCCAAACCTGAAAGATATATATTATTTTAATTTACTTATTTTTGTATTCAACTACATCTCTACACATCATTTATGTTCCTCTTAGTAACAGTTCCACCAAGTTTTCTTACATTATACAGAACTATTCTTTTCCTATTCAGATTCAAGTAAGTTTTTCATCTTCACTCTGGAATTGGTGCATGAATTAAGATGTGGATCGAAATAATATTTTTCCCCACATGTGCAGAAACCACAAAACTTACGGAAAAGGAGCAGCCTAGGGAAAAGTTTAGGGAGTTCTCATGCTTTTTCAGCAAGTTCACAAAGATAGCTATGCAGTCAATTTTGTGAATAACCTAACCAGATAAAACCAAGTGACACTTGTATTTAATAACCTCTTTCAGGAACAATCTAATCTGCATACATCTCACTTTCCATACTTTATTTTTTTTTAAAATCAAATGAGGTTTGCTTTTCATGACCTCATTTATGAATCTTTTATGAACAGTTCCACTGTCCATGTTTATTAGCTTTTTCCTTCTCTTGTTCCTTTCTTTCTTTTTTTTTTTTAACGGTATCTGCATTCCTTTCAGAATAAGATAATTTTTCTTGTCACCCCACTAACTTTTTTAGTGTTCCCTATTTCAAAGGGCTCTGGTGCACCATCATGCATCAGATTAATGCCTAGAAATAGTTTTATCCATCGAAATTCAATTAGGTGCTGTGACAGTAAGGAGCAAAACTAGACTCCCTAAGACAGAATCCAACATTTTAATGACAATCAATACCTCCATCCCTCTATGTGTGAGCTCTGATTATTATTAATCTTGATACCTGGGAAACTGAACACTGGACAGGGTGAAGGACTAGACTGTGCCTCTGCTGCCAGTGTGTTGAACTGAATGAACTGAGTGCAGGAAAACAGGAGTGGAACTTTTAAATTTTAATTATCTCAAAGAGACTAGGCCATGAAAATAAAGTTCTTATCAACACACTGCCAATAAATTGATAAACCAGGGGCAGAATAACTTCTTTTGAAAATAAATTATTAAAAAAATTAGAGGACAGAAAGAGACAGACTATTCATAAAAGCAGAAAAGAGAGTTTAATTTTTTGGTTTTCAGGCAATTTTATTACAAGATTCTCATCAGAAGAGGAGAAATGAACCAAGAAATTCTGGAACTATTTACTTACCTGGAACAAAGGAGATATCACAGAAACAATTGTACATATAGCTGATTTTAAAACTTTCCTTAGTGCATCTGAAAACCCACCTACATATAAGAAAGGTAGAAGCAAACTTAAGCAGTGTGAAGCTATAGTACACATCTTAACAGCCTAAAAATAACCAATGAAAGCTTCTACAGCAAATCAAATACACAAAATAAGCTATCACCATGTTAAAAACTAATATTTTTACAGTCATATTCTATAGGAAAAGTCAAAATAATGAGAGCCCTGATTCAGAAAATAGAGACTGTAATGGCATTGCTACTTTCTGGCCATCTGGATCCACAGAGATATTTAATACTGCTAAGAACTAGGGCCTAACACAGAAACCAGAAGGACAAAAGAGAGAAAGATGGACATAAGAGAGTCATTTAGCCTCAACAGCCCAAAACTGCCAGGAGTCTACCATTTTTAGCTTGCAAGATAGAGCATATATTTAGCATCTGAAAAGTCTGGATTTTGTAATAAGTACCAGACTCAATCTTAATGTGCAGAGGATACAGCCTCTTTGTAAGGCATTCAGTAACATCATACTTGATCGTATAAGAGCCATTTAGACTTCACATATTGAGCAATGGCTCATCTCCAAAATATCAGTGTCTAGAAAAAGCAAAAGAGCACATTACAAAAGGATACCCAGTCCTCCCGATAAGACTTTAAAGCAATATATAATATACCCTGGATTAATATCATATTAATAGCTGTGGCAAACTCATACCCTTCCCATTTCAATAGCCTGAGCCAAATAGGGAACACATCTGACTATCTTTTCAGTAATTCTACTTTTTAAGTGTTACATTGAATCAGGTCAAGCAGAACCCAAGATACTTCATTTCAAGGCTATTTCAATGGTTAGAGCAGCAATTTAAATAGGAAGCGAGAGTGGTACTGTTCTCTATACCTTAAACTATTTTAATAGTTTAAATAAATGAAAGTTATTGAAACTGGTTTCCAGAAACTAACTTGAATCATGCACAAATGTGCTGTTTCAATACAGAATAAGATCAGCAGTGCAGAAATGAATTACATTAAAAAGCAAAAATATGCTAAATCAGACAAAGATTTGAAACTCCAATACATCACAGGTGATTCTCCAGTAGCATGTTTCCACCCAGAATACACCTATAGCACACAGAAAGTAGAAAATGAAAAGAAATGCTAATCCACACAACAATGCAGCTTCACAGAAGCAGTGGAGTGACACATGGGCTTTGGCTGGGTCCATAAAAGCAGGCATTGGGGCAAAATGAGATATAGCAGGATGCAAAGGGAATGGGCTCAAAGAGACTCAAAGATAGGTTTCCACCTTCTTCTGTACCCTGCTGTCCACAGGAAATAGATGCCTTTAGAATCACTAGAGTACAGGCAGGAAAATATATTTGAGAAACTAAGGCACTAGAGGTTGCACAGTGTTGCTTCAAAGCATGATGTTTCTAAGATCATTCTCTCATTCTCTTTTCTGTTTTTATTTATAGACACAGACCCATGAAGGAAAGACCTTGCTGACTGAAGCAGTTTCTCTGCTGAGATGTGCTATTGGCACAGAGCTGGGAAATGATAATAAATTAGATTAGAAAGCTTAGAAGCTACCTTCGCTTAAATAAAAAGCGCACACATACTCCACTCACAGTGGAAGACCAAACAGAAAACAAAAGTGTACATGACAGCATCTCCTTCCTTAGCTGCAGTAAGAGTCATGTTCACACAACTGTTGCCTGGTGCTCCCAGGCTGGACTAGTTTAGCATTCCATGGGAGGAACAGAAGGAGCTGGAAAGCCCAGTTCCCCTGAGCCAGGCTCCCCCAGCAGTGCTCAGAAGAGCCTGAGGAGCTGCAGAGCCCCCAGGCAGTGCCCACTGCCCAGCACCACTCAGCAGAGCCACACTGTCCAGAGCTGCTCCACCCACCCCTGGAGATTTCCTACTGCAAACCTTGGCCACAGACCCACCACAGATTTCAGTCTTAGGTACCCGTATTGTCTATTTCAAAACAGAACTTTAATCCTCACAACCTACCTCAACTAACCCTGGGAATGCTAAGGTTTTCATCACAAAAGCTTAGAAGGTCCCAAAACTTCCTCATCCAGCAGGCATACCCAGAAACATCTCAATTCCAGCAGGTCTGGGAAATTCACATCTTTGAGGCCTGAGCTTCATTAGGAACTGCAAAGAGTTACTCCCCCTGACATTTTCCCTGAGGGTATCAGTCCCACAGGCAGGCAGTACTTTTGCCTAGAGAGGCTCCATGCAAAAAGACATCAGCAAAGACCTTCCTCAAAATCAATTGTAATCATCACAGTGACTAATCCTGCACTCCTCCAAAGAACCCTTCTCAGCTGCCATGTACAGAAATCAGTCACCTGCTCCAGGAAAGTGCAATGAACATAAAAGGTGAGGCAAGAACCCAACAAGCAGATATTGCAATTACTCACACCCTGGCTATAAAGTCCCCTTAAAAACCCACACCTAGCTTCACTTGCAGCTCATTCTGTGTCTGGAGTGAAGAAAAGGGGAACAATTATACTGTCTCAAATCACCATTATTGTTTCAATGATTGCATTAGCATTCTCAAAGCATAAACCACCCACAAAAAATTTGAGGCAGACATATAATGATGGATTTTCCCAACAGAGAAAGCAATTCCTCTAAGCAATAAAACAGTCTGTGAGAAATCCTGCAGTCATAAATCTAGTATTTCTCATTACAAAATTTACATCAGCCACAAAGTGATTACTTCTAAAATTACAAACCCTTGTGGGCAGAAGTATTAGTGGGTTACCAATTGCCATTCTCATGAGTCATGAGAAAAGCAGTTCAAGTCATAATAGTCTTGTAAAAAACAAAATATTAAAATAATTAATTGTCTTATTATAGACAGAAAGTTTAGGGCATCCACATAACAAGCATCTTGGCATCAAAATACAAAGGGCAGCAGTAAGTTCAAAACTTTCAAAGGTTACACAGGGATATCCAAGCAATACAGGTTTGTCACAACTTTTTGACATATCTCCACGAAAGCAGTACCAAACCCTTCAAACCTCCCCAGCATCTCCCACATGAGAGCATGTCATGTGCAGAAAGGAAAGAGAGAAGAGAGAGAAGAGGGGAAGCATCCAAGGCCTTGCACTCTTGCAGAACAGGGGTTGAGCTCCCCAGGGGCAGGGCAGCACTGAACCCGCTGGCTCCCACCTGTGTCAGGAGCTGGAGGCACACAGGGAGTGCACAACTTGGGCAGGGCTCATTCTAAGGCACTGGAGAGGGGCAAGGGAGTGAGTGGGACCATGCATGAACAAGTTTTGCCCAGATGGCTTGATGCTGAAACATATCCCAGGACTTGTCAGTGAGCTGTCAGTTTGAGAATAACTATCCCACAAAAATACTTCAGCTCATATTTTGCTTCTTGCAGCCTTTTCTTCCCTGGGTGGTGCAACCTAGCAGCACCCTCAAGGGCTTTAAGACCACCTGGATTAAAGCAAACACACTTTATAAGAAAAAGCATATCCTCCAACACCGTGCTTGGGAAGAGATGAATGTTACATAATCCTTGAGGAAAACTAAGATACTGCACAAGCACCTTAAACACAGGATTGATCACATAGTGACTAGAATCTAAAATAAAATCTCTTTAACTCATCTGGACTCACGCTCCACATACATTACGAAACTTTTCTAGTTTAACTGCAGAGAAAGTAGAAGAGAGATGTTTTCAAGCAGATACACTCAACTGTAAAATACATTTCTACATAAACATAGGATGTGATACTGGTTTTGACTGCTCACAGAAATGGAGGGAAAGGGGAAACAAAAGAAAAGAGGAAAAAGGGGAAAAGGGAACGACAACTAAAAGCAAAGAACTGTAACAATGCACTCCCTCCACTTAACAAAGCCACTGCTCCAGTGACAGGCAGAAAACTAACCTTGACCAAGTCCCACTGCAGACAAAAGCTGGGTGTGGAGCACTGGCACCATCCCCAGCTGTTAAGCTCAGCTTAGTTGGTACGAGGCAACCCAGGCAGGAGCAGAGGCCAGGTGGCTCCCTGAGCAGCAGCAGCAGAGTGATACAAACGCAGAGGCACACGGGGTGGCACAGGGGTGGCACACGGGAGGCCAGGTGGGATGCTGAGCTGAGGACAAGGCAGGTCCCAGCCACAGCACAAGCCCCTTCCATCCAGCCTGGGCAATCCAGAGGCTGCTGCTCAGCATGCTGAATAACGAGGATTTGGAGCTGCCTGTTCTTCCTGGAGACTCCAGGAGCTTGGCTGAGCCCAGCCTGAACATATGTAGGGGTAGCCCCAGTTCACCACAGTCCTGTGAAGAGTTACAGTATTTTATTTTTACTGCAAGCCTGATCACTGGCTATAGTGCTACTTGCTTTATACAGCACACTGCAAAATTTATTACAAGCAAGGTAACAGTAGCAAAAAAGCCTGTAAATACATGCTTGCAAATCAAATTAAGTTTTATTACAAACAAAAATAAACTAAAAGAATAATTCACACAATTTATTATCTCATCTTTGCCATATCCCATGCACTTCATTTTAACTATTCCAGGAGTAGCCTGAGCACATACTCCATGTTTAAGAGAAAATTCTTTCTAAACTAATTTTATTCCTTATCATCAAATGAAAAAATATTCAACGCGTTCATGTTTTCTGCCCTAATAATACATTTGAAATTTATGGGGTTGTTAGATGATATCTCAGTGTAGCATTAGCTTTTTGACCTGTGATCTACTTGTCATTTTAGTAGAAGATAATCACTTACCAGTTCAAAATACTGGCCTAGTAAAAAACACACTTCAGTGTTCCTATAGTGCATTTTACCACTAAAGGGTAAATATATATTTCCTATCTATTTTCTATTTCACTGGATATTCATATAGGGAATTGCTCTTGTAGCTGGTACTACATCCACCACTACCCATGGTTCACAATTCATTACAAAAATGCCTTTTTTGGAAAGAAAACTCAAAACACTGTTACCTAGAGATGGATAAAAATTAATGGGCATATTATGTGTCATTCAGCTTCAGGCCTCATATTTAGAAACCATCATCAGTCAAATTTACTCTAATCTGGGGCTGAGGTCTACTGACCAGCACAGAGGGCCAAGTATTCTTCTTCCTGCTGGGGAAGATGCTCCACTCCTGTGAGCAGCAGAACAGATAATCCAGATACTGTTAAACTCCATCTAAAATTTTTCCTTTTATTTCCTTACTACTCTTAGACAATTATGAAACACATTTCATTACAACCCCAAACCAGAAAATTTTCACTTTTTACAGAGCAAATGTATCTTCAGCAGCAGCCAAGCTACTTACCCTGCACTGTTAATCCAACAGGATACGACATCCCCCATAATCAAGATCAGTCATCTCCACATGAAATTGCTTTCTGCCTCTTTTAAAAAGATGCTTAAAGATGAAAAATTATTTTTGATATTAAAGTTAAAACACTTCATCTTGAAACTGTCAAAATGAAAACTTCCAATTTCCTGGATTGTTTATTAAAATCTCAAAATAGTTTCGCTATTTTTCAAAGCCTGATCTGGCAGAGAAAGAACTGAGAAGCAATACTGTTCACTAGATAAACTATAGTTCTCATATTTCCACTCCTTCTCCACTCCAATTAAAAATAAATAAATGATTAAATAAATAATTTTTTTTCTTGTATTTTTTGGGAAGACCCTAGCAAACATGTGGTGAAAACATTATTTCACTCAAAATCTTCTGGAATTCCTTTTAAACATTTTCATTACAGATTTTAATGAAGAATTGAGATTGATAATAAACTATTAAAATTAATTAGAGTAATTAGTCAGGATAGGGCAATTCAAAGAAGCATATCTTTGCAGTGTATTTTCACACAACGAATTCCCCAACTAAGAGGCTGAACTAACATCAACAGCATCTGCACAGCTGGTCACTCTTCAGATCATGAGACCAAGGTGTGAAATTAATCTCTTACCAAACCAAACAATGTACTTCAGCTGAGAGACCCCTTGCCACATTTCCAGGGCACAAATCCTGTGCCTACAGCATCCTTCAGTGTGCAGTGTCACCCCCCAAGCACCCTCCTGCAGGGTCCTGTCCCCATACCTCAGGTAATAGCTTACACTTGGCATCCCAGTCCAATTTCAACACATTTGCCTCCTCCAAATTCTGCTAATGTTGCAAATCTGATTTATAAGCCGCCTTTTTAGGAGGTACATGACAGAGCTGGACAAACAGGAGCTGCCTCTGGTTTAAAGAATGAAGCACAATTTACAGGTTGCTTTCACATGGGCTTTTTCAGGGATCTGTGCTCAAGCTTGTGAAATAAAAATTTCCTAAACAGTCTAGAAATAGAATGAATAGGGATGTGAATGTGCTTACTAGAAATATTCCTTTCCTTGTCAAATACTGAATTGTCAAAATTTCAGGACTATTCCAAAATTTCTGTAGCAGTCAAAAAACCATATTAGAAATTATTAGGAAAGGAGCAGAGAACAGAAAGATAATGTCTTTGCATATCTGCATAAAAATGTAATATTTGCTGCTTGAATTCTCTTGTGTATTTCCACTTTGCCATGTACTTCAGCTAGAAAGTGTAAGAGGAAAGTTAAAAGGTGGGAAACAAATTCTGTCTGCAATATGATGAGAGAGACCACAATGCCTCAGCCAGGGCACAGACAACAGAGGTGATGACAGACATGTACTCAATGGCAGGTGACAGAGACAGTGGGAGGGAAATCACTGCTCACCATCTCTTCCAGCACAAGAACAAGGGTCAAAAAGAGAAACTGGAAATATCAGGAGATGTCACTTCATCCACTGAATAACTAAACTGAGGGTACTGTCTGCTAGGGGAGTTAGGTGATAAAGATTTATCTAATTTGAGGAAGTGTAGAGAAAATTTTTCGAAAGCTGTTATGTGTAAAGTTGTCCTTCTGGCTGAGGAAGTCCTGAGCAACTTATAAGATCCTCCCACAGTCTTTGTTGGGGGATCTTGTAACATGTACCAGGGAAGTAATCCTACACTCCTGAAACATTCTTTGCTGTTCCTTAGGTATCATCTATTCAAGAGACAGATAAGGCCAGGCATACCCTTTTTTTGTTACAATAGTATCTCGACTTTTTTATACAATACTTTTATGTAATTAGAAAAATTAATTTCAGAAATGTTCACTCTAGCTCAGGTGGTCACAGCATGGTGCTTCCCTGCAGTCTGGGTGTGGCTGCCCAGGAGCAGACTGGGTAGGAGCTGCTCTTTACAGGAGCTCTTTGAGGGAAGTTCCATTGGGTCAGTTCAGACATGGCAACACTCACCAACAGAAACGTGTGAGTAGCCCAGTTGTTCTTGCTGAAAGGAACAGATGGGATGTGAAGTGGGCTGTGTGAGAACCAACACTGTATCAAATATCTATGGAAATATTTGGAAGCATATTGTTTTGGTTTTACCTTTTCATATGCTTTTTGAGTGTCTTGCACACTCAAAATGAGGTACAGATAAATTTTGTCTGACAGTAAAGTATTTTGGATCATGAGGGCATTTATACTTCAATTTCTTTAAAAATAATTCAACTGTACCAGCTAGAAAGTGAAAATATATATATTAGTTGAAAAAAGATTTTATTCTTCCCAGACAAGACTACTGTTACAAAATTTTCCCAGTGAGAAATTTTAAATACTGGCATGGGGTTCTTGGTTAGATTTTATTGCTAGTGAAATATATGTTGTTGTGTCATGTCATAAACAGAAAACTGAAGCACCCTTTTTAAATCCTCAGCACTGCTGACACTTCCAACAAGTACTTCCGTATTGGTTTTGGTCTTATCTGTTTCTAACAGACAGCCTCATGCCTTGGAAATCTGACCTGAAAGAAAAATTCAGCCCCAAGTATCTGCTGTCAATTGTGCAGAAAATAGGAGATGACAGCAAAGTCACTCCTGCATGCCAAATTAGATCTTCTTCCAACATCTTCTAATGTCATTATTAGCACTCAAATACACTGTGTCAAAATGTGTCTGTATAGGGAGATGGACCAGGCAACATCAAATTTATCTCTTAGTCAATATGACAAGCTGGTTTTGATTCAGACTTCTGAATAGGAGAGCCTCTTAGGAAAAAATATCTGCTCTATCATGAAGGTTTGTTTTCAAATATGGATATTACAATAGATGGAAACAGTTAGGAAAAAACTGTATTATGCAGTTTCATTGGACTTCCGGAATCAATAGTGTAATAGGAGTTAAAATCATCAGTGTGAGCCCTAGGGCCTGCACTCCAAAGAGTCAATGGAGCAATGCAAAGAGTTACAAGAAGATCATCTTCAAGAAGACTGTCTGCTTCAGAGATAACCTTAACAGAAAATACTCATTCTAAAGCAACCACATAAATGTGAATTTAAGTGTACCAGATGGTTTTAGGACAATATTCAAAGGACTGAAAAGGGAACCACATCTGCAAAGATTAAATTCCAGTAATTTCTTCACGGTTTTTATTTCTGACTAAATGTACCCAAATAAAAGTGAATACCCAGACACAAAAGACACTTAACTACTGACAGAAAAGAATTCCTAGAAGATCAAAGTTTTTCCCTGTAGCACTGAGAAGAAAAAAGAATGTATCACCTAAATACAGTTCCACTGCTTAATATGTAGCAAAAACAGTAGACATTACAGCTCCATACCCTCCATCTGTACAGCAAAGTTCAGAAGGTTAATAGAAGAAATTAAATAAACTACAGTGAAAAAGATTTGGAGTCTCATACACATGGGACTATTAACTAACCTAAAGAGAAGAAAAGACTACTTAATTCCACTAAATAAATTGATATCGATAAACTTCACCTATTCTAATTAGCAAGATTCTTCCTGTTATTTCATCTTTATCTGACTTCTTAATATCCATTTCATTACACCCAAGGACAGACAATTATTATTTCACAGAGACAGAGTTCTGTACCTTCTCATTAAACTTGGATGACTCTTAAAAAAAAATGTTTAGGAATGTTTAAATACCTTGTGTTTGGTTCTTAGTGAGCATGAGAAGTGACTGTAAGCCATTTACACTGAGGTGATCATATTCTGCCTTCTGACCTGGGCTCAGAGATCCATAACTAGCACATGGTGTGTACTGAAAATGCTTAGGAAAAAACTGCAATAATAACCAAAGTAGTACAAACTATTCCACTCCTTAATAAAATTTAATCCTGTATAACAAGAGTAAGTTTGTGCAAATTTTAGCATTCTAATTTCTTAACTTCTTAAAGCATGGGAAGTTAACCATGATCAATGCATATTTTAACACAAAGTATCTCATTATCTTTCCTGAAGTGAATTTTTACTTTCTCCTATGTTAATTGCAAGTACTTTTGAAGTGAATTTCAGAATACGACTTTAACACAGATTTTAATCATCTCATTACATAAAATGACACAATTTCTCATACCACAAAATGGTACTCCTTAATAGAGAAGCATGGTATCATTTCATTTTCTGTATAGACACTCTATATATGATACACCAACTTTTGCCAGCTACAGCAAAATGAATTCTTATCTGCTCAGCTCATTGCCAAATTCAGACTGAGCAAAAGACATACACAGATGTTTGCTCATAACCTTTCTCCCTTTCTATTCCTTTTCCCAATAGTCTGCATGTAAACAACAATTTATCTCTATATTGCTCCCAAGGTTTCAAGTTTTGACTGTTTGTCCATTTCTATGAAAAAAGTAAACCCACTGTTGGTTTATATGAAGGGATAGAGAGGCACAGTCCATTTCCCCAGCTCTGCCACCTCCTCAAAGTAAAAAAAAACCTTGGTATTATTTTTAATCTCATCACAGAAGAATAAATCCAACCATGCTTGCCTCCACACCAGCAGACTAGAAAAGTCAATATCAAGATTATTTTGGGGTAGGGAGCAGGGGCAAAAGGTGTAAGGACAAACATTGGCTATGGTTACTGCCACTCAATTAAGCCTTTCCAGGCTGTAAAATCTTCAGGATAATCAATTAACCCTGAATAACAAGAACAAGCTAGCAGAGTCTTGCTCCATATCTTCAGCTGCCAAGTGATAAATCTTACACATGAGTCTTCAGACTAGTGTTCCTCCAACAGATGTACCAAAGAAGACCAAAGATTTTTGAAAATAAACTGTAACAAGGTGTGGGTATAAGCAAGGTCCCCACTGCAGTCAAAGATGAATACAACAAACAAGGCATTGGTTTAAAGCAGCTCTTTACAAAGACTGAGCAGGGGCCAGCACTGCTCACAAGCACAGGGGCACGGCATCACAGTTCAGAAGAAGGGATGGTGGCAGTCAGGAAGGAGAAATGCCAGGAATTACTGAGTGGATGTCACTCAGTGGTTTTTGTGCCTCCTGGTAGGGAGAACTTGAGCACCCTCTGCCTTAGCTCAGCAGCTGCCTCCCTGTGGGCACAGCAGAGCAGTGATGTGGTTTCAATTGCTCTGCTTTGGTCTCTTGACAGGGGATGAAAGAGATTTTTATACCAGATGGACAAGTACAGGGAAATTGATGGTGGGGAAAAATACCTGAAAATTCAGTTTTAGCAGGGATGGCACAATAAAAGTATTTATCCAACACAAGTCATCATTCGTCAGAGCCTCTACCCCAAATATCCCAATCTCTAAATAGAGCCAGGAAAGAAAGCTTTGTCATTTCTCAAATGCATTACTAAAGAGGTAGCCAAATTAATCTATATTCCTATATCCTATATTAATTATTCTATATTAATTATTATTATACCTATATATATTCTATAGTAATCTATATTCCTATTCTGTTTTCCCACAGAAAGACAGAATTTTAAGAAAAAAAATCCTTCCAGTCTAGACCACATGATTTTAAGCCTATTAAGCATTTCCTGAAAGAGATAGAGAGTTGTCAAGGCCATACAGTTAAACCCAGAAATCAGCTGCATGTGTTTCTTATTTCTCAAAATGAGTTTCTAAGTTATGAATTAGATGAAACAGTCACCTTCTTCCTGTCTCTGCCAAGTAAATGGCAGTAACAGTAGAAACCAGGAAAAAAATGTGAAATTGAAGAATCAGGTAAGTAAAACTGATGAAAGATTAAAACAGTGTTCATAAAAATGGAATGTTTAACATCAAAATGCAACCTCCAGCCTCCTCCTGCACACGAAGGAACCAACAGCTTGAGATGGTGACATGGCATAAAGTAAAAGGTGAGAAAAAGGCAATTATGAACCACTAAGTTACCACAGACGGAGTAACAGAAACACTGTTTACCAAAAAAGGTCTCCACATGCCTTGACATTTAAGTTTGGCTTACAAATACCTCCTGTAGCTTTAGTCACTTTAACCTAGCAGTAGCTTTACAATCCTGTGCACAAGATGACAAACTACCTTGGTATGGTCTGTGGCCAGGAGGAACAAACTGAATAAACGTCAGCCACCAATCCTGGTGCTTTTGCCTGCCTCCAAACAGTGACACAGCAAACCAAACACGGGAGGCAGCCACACCATATCATCCCCTTACCCATCACTACCCAAATCCACTTTCTCATTGGATCACCTAACAAAATCAGAAAAAAAAAAAAAAAAAAAAGGAAGAAGAAGGAAAAAAGGAAAAGGAACAGGAATTACCCAATATCTCTTAAAAATGATCAAGTCTAGCAAGTAAATAATGAAGTAACCCAAATGGGTACTAACTACATATAATACAGTACTTGATCTTCAAGTCACACAGCTCTCTACTTTAATAAACCAATTTTAATGGTACATAAGACATGTGCAAGCTTCCCTCAGCTGTGCAGCAGAAGAAAGTTTCTTTTCCAAGGAATAGAGATTTCCCTAAAAGGATCTCATCACTCTCTCCTGCCCAGAGGAGCCAGAACCACTCATGCCCTACCACATGAGCAAATTAATGAGAAAAAAAAGACTGATACCATTTTCCCTTAGCATTCCTCACACTATAGACAGTCATGAAAATAGCCGCCAAATAAAATTAAATAAATCACTTTTTTCCATTTTTGTGTGTGTTTAGATAAAACATCAAAGCAATCAATAATGCTTTTCAGACCATTAAATTTAATTAATGAGAACACCCATTAACAGAGTAATTTCTGAACCTGTAGATATTAATTATTTTCTTTCAAAACCTATTACTCATTTTTATGACTGGAAGGCTATTGGGCACCCCGGAAAATGGCCACATTAACGCTCAATACTTTCTATTTACTCTCTGTTTTACAAAGTATCTTCCAAAAAGCCTCAAAGGTATCAGACAGATCTAACAGGAATGCAGGCATCCCACACATCCCCCCAGCACTGCCTATCCTGGCTAACAAATTATTTTGGCCTCTTACTGACCATAATCAAAGTGCAACTTCAGAGGATTTACATAAAGTTACCTGGAACAGAGATTATATAAAGATCCTGTAAGCATTCAGAATCCATCTAGCCTATTTTTCCATGTAATGTATTTTTTTGCACAAGCTCTTAAGAGAATTAAAATCCTTTTAACGAAAGCTACCTTTATTTGAAACATTACAGAGGATGCTTTACTTTTGGTTAGTTTGGTTTTTAAAATTAAAACTTCAGTTTCACCTTAGAAGAGCCAAGATTTAGATTTCTATCTCAGAGTAGAAAGACTTATGCAAGACAAAAAAAGTACAGCCACAGTTATAAAGAAACAAGGCCCATGGCTATCCTCACATTTCAAAATCAGGTAAGTCAGTTAGACCCAGGCTCTGTAAAAAAAACATAAATTCAATCTATCTCTATTTATTCTTCCACAGAGAAACCATATTCTTACAGCCAGAGAAGATTATAGACTTGCTGTTGATGATTTGCCTAGGAATTTTACAGATACTCACATTAATAAAAGAAACAGCATTCTCTGTATCAAACTTATAACTAGTAATGTCAATTTTGCTTTAACTATGCTCAGTCATGGTTTTGGGACCCACATACAATGTTATAAACAAATCACACCACTGCCTAAGGGAGAAAAGGGCAGAAAATTACTTCAGCAAAAGTGAATGAAAAACACACCTTCTAGTTATAAACTCATATATTTGTGGTCAATATTTAATAGTATTTGTGTAGCAATATTTCTGCAATTAAGTTTATGCACACTGTGCTCCATAGTCCCAATGAATCAACAAACATCGCTTTCATTTGCAACAGTTTGATTCCTGAAAAGAACATGAAATTAGCTGCAATAAAGTTGGCTGGGTTTGGGGATTTTTTTCCTTCAAAAGTCATTTAAGGAAGAAACTAGTAGGAAATACTCTTCTCTCAAGTTTGCAGGTCCAGTAGCACAAATTTGTGTTTTGTTTCTCCATTTGTTAGTTAATTAACACATGCACAGAGGACAAAAAGACAAACTAAAGATCTACTTCGATAGACTCATTCCCACTTTATGCTCCCTCCCCTTCCCAAACTTCAAATGTCTCAAAAATAAATGGCAATAATGGCATTAATTTCCTCAAAAGTCCCCTTGTTCAGGGACTGAAGGAATTCAGGACTGTGTAAAGTTGTACATTCAGTTTTTCTACCATCCACTTACCCTAACTTGACGTTCTCTTCCAAGTTCCATGACTGTGGTTCTGAGATCATCCAGTCTGACTGCCAATCCAGCACCTCCACTGTACCACTAAACTTGTATTACCCCCAGATCCAGGACTGTGTTACCCAGTGCCTTAAACACTTCCAGAGTGGTGACTCCACCACCTCCTAGGCAACCTGATTACCCTAACAGTGAAAAAAGTTTATTTTATCTAATCTGGATCTCCTGTCTCAGTTCATGGCCATTTCCTCTGGTCCTTTCACTGCAGGCATGGCAGAAGGGACCAGCCCCACCTCTCTCCATCCTCTTTTCATGTGGCTGTAGAGAGTGGTGAGGTCTCCTGAGCCTCCCCTCCTCAGGACTAAACAAGCCCAGCTCCTTCAGCCATTTCCCACCAGACAAGTTTTCCAGACAGTTCATGAGCCTTGTTGCACTTTTCTGGACATGTTCCAGTGTCTCCATGTCCTTTTGAAAGCGTCTGTGGAACTGGACACAGAACTGGAGGCACAGCCTCACCAGTGCTGAGTACAGAGGGGTGATCACTGCCCTGCTCCTGCTGGCTCCATTATTCTTGATCCAGCACAGGGTGCCACTGGCCTTCCTGACCACACTGCTGGCTCATGTTGTCCCTCAGCATCCCCAAGCCACTTGCTATCAAACAGCTCTTAATTTATTTAATAAACTTCGGAGTGAAGGCAGCTCACTGCATTGTCAGAAAGCCAGTGAGAGGTGTGCACTGCATCTCCTGTATCCACACATCCACAACACCCTTACAGCATGGCACTGTGTACAAACTTCCCTTCTGCAGAGTGGCACTGGCTTTTACACAAGAGATTTTAGAATCAGAGATTAGTTTGGGTTGAAAAGGACCTGTAAAGATCATGGACAGCTTCAACCAGATCAACTTGCTTGGAGCCCTGTCCAACCTGATCTTGAATGTTACCAGGGATGGAGGATTTACCATCACTCTGGATAACTTGTTCCTGTGTTGCACCAAGTAAAAAAAAAAAATAAAATAATAAAAAAAAAAAATCTTATCTCTAGTCTCTATCCTCTGCTAATTTAAAACCATTACCCCTTGTCCTGTTGCTACTCCCAGCTAAAAAGCCTGTGCCCCTCTTTCTTATAAGCCCCCAGTGAGTACAGGAATGTTGCTATGAGACCTCCCCAGAGCCTTCACTTCCAGGCTGAACAATCCCAACTCTCCCAGCCTGTCTTCATAAGGTCCTCCAGCTCTCTGATCAGCCTCATGGTCTCATTTGTACCTGCTTCCAGGTGTCTTTTCTGTGCTCACTACTCCAAAACTGGATGCAGCACTGCAGGTAGAGTCTCCCCAGAGCAGAGGAGCAGAATCTCCTCCCTCAGCCTGCTGGCCATGCTGCTCGTGATGCAGCCCAGAAGGCAGCTGGCTTTCTGAGCTATGAGCTCACATTGCAAGGACCTTGTACTTATGATTAGCCACGTGTTCAATAGTGTTATTCTTTAAAAGGGATGCTCCCAGCTCACTAATAATGGAGATCAGACACACTGATTCCGAGGTTACCCTCTAAAACCAAATTTATGGACAGGACTTACACTGACAACCCACCAGCTTCCTGCAAGGATGGGATGCAGCAGCAGCAGCACAGCTTCTCAATACTCACTCCAGGCTGATTTATTCTCTCTGACCCACCTGCTGAAAAACAAACAAACAGCACCAGTACAAAACACAATAAAAAGAAAAAAAACCACACCACCACCATCACACACATGAGAAGTAACTCCTGTGAAAGATCTTCCCAGCATCTTCAGCAGCAGAGCCCAACTCAAGGAATTCCCTGAGCATCTCTGGCCCAGGACTTCCACTGAGTGCCCCCAGTTACGCTGCTGTTGTCAAGGAGTCCCACTGATTTCCTGGGTTTGATGTACTAAGGAGCTTTTTGTCAACAGCTTGAGCATCTTTTGTAAGGCACTTTTCTAATTCTTCATGAGATTTTTAATTTCCTGTTTGTGTTTGACCTGCATGTTTAAGGACTTTCCTCTACTGCTCATTTGAGCAGGCTTTGCTGTTTCCAGCTGCTGGCCATTTTGCTGCAGTACCCTCCACTGAGGTATCTAGTGAGTTAAGCTCCTGAGGATTTCAGTAGTCTCTTTACTATGAGGCAATAACTTTATTAGAATAACTGTATTGTTAATAGCCTTCAGGGTGCTTATAGGCCTTTTAGATTAATTCTTTAAGGGTTTGTTGTCCAATCGTCTGCTTGTTCTGCAGATCCTGTACTTAAAATCAAATGACCGTGTGCTGCATGTGTTTATTTTGCTCTCTTCAGTTATAGAGCTCAATGTGATCTTATGATGATCACTAATGACCAAGCAGCTCCAGTGTCCCACTCGGGAGCACATCCAGAGTAACACGTTTCTGGATGCACCAGGTGTTCTGGGAAGCAGCCACTTTGCACAT
Organism: Rhabdornis inornatus; assembly: GCA_013397075.1. Classification (NCBI taxonomy): domain Eukaryota; kingdom Metazoa; phylum Chordata; class Aves; order Passeriformes; family Rhabdornithidae; genus Rhabdornis; species Rhabdornis inornatus. The sequence continues at coordinate 157,350 of VWZS01002607.1, read as the reverse complement.
CTGGATGTACCCTCTCTTTTTCCCATCCTGATAAAGCACCAATCTAGTCTCTACAGGGAACCTGTTGAAATGTCTCACTTTTGCAGCCTATACTGAATTTGAAGCTTTCTGCTCTCATTTCACATTTCCTGAGCACTATTACAGGCCTAAGCAGGGGGCTGGTAACACAATCTCAGTCCTGCATTTTCATTAGAGCATAAGATTTCTCCCCACAGTGGTTCCACAGATCTGCTCTTCTCCTATCATATTTTTTTTGCTGTTGTGCTCTATAAAATGCTTCTGTACAGCACCACTCCCTTACAACTGTATGTTGCTCTCATCTTTCCTAGGAAGCTGATATAGCCTGGCAGCATTGATTACCCTCCTTTTCAGCAGGTCTGTTTTCCAAAGTTATCATTTCACACCAAATACCCTCATCTCATAGTAGAGGCCTTAAAGCTGGTGGGACAGAGCATGAGTTTTTCCTTTCCTCCACCTCTCATTACTGCTTCTTCCTGCCACTGTTAAGTGGCATTGCAGATGTTCTGAGAGGACTCCCCTTCTTCTTTCACTGTGCCCTTCTTTGTCCCTTGCAGGCTTGTTTGGTCTACCTCTGACAATGAGCCATGCTCCCATGGCAGTCTCTGACATTTCTACCCCTGAAGATGGCCCTGCTACAGGAGCACCTCACTGCAAGGAGACACTACAGCACAGCTGGCAACAGCTGCATCTGAGCAATCATCAGGCCACTTTTTCCTAACAGGGGCTTCCCTACCCAAAACTTGCATCCTCCACAGCAGTGCAGAGACCCTGGTGGAGGCTTCACCTGCAGCCACGCTGGAGTCCCACTCCTTTGTGCACAGCTAATTGAAGACACAGAGCAGCTCCATGAGGCTTTTTCACTTAGTGTTGAAAACAAGTCATTGAAACAAAGCAGACAAGAAGAACAAAGAAGAAAAAACACCAAATGGGCAAGGTCAGACTGTGGGAAATCAGTCCTGATCCCACTATTTCAACTTAACTAATGTTCATCACCTCATCAGAAAAACCCTGCCTACATTCTGCACTCCTTCCTCAGCAACATCCATCTGTCAAATTATGCATTCCTTGCTGAGACCAGGATATTATGGCTGCAAGAAAGCATTTAGCCCATCATGGTTGCTATTTCAAAGTAATAAATAATACTTAAGGGAAAGGAAAAAGAAAGTATGAGACTTTTTTAATTCCATTTGACTGAGTTGATGGCCTTCACCTCTTAATATTATGCTATTATTGCTACAGTAGGAAGACATTTAGCTTCTAAGAGTGTTTGAGACATCTGTGAATGACTCATTATTTCTTTCTTTTCTTAGAAAATATTGGCTTCAGGCTCAACTCCAAAAAAAAAAACCCACTGGAACACCTGGACACCAGAACCATACTGCTGTGACTACTGATCCATCTGCAAAACAAGCTGGCTACCTGCCTGATCCAGGATAGTTCAACAGGGAGATGCTCTTCATGTTTCCCTGGAGCTATGCACCCTCACCGAGAGACAAGGGGCACTTTGTTAGTTGCTCACCAAATCCTGTGATTTCTATCAAGGCATTTTGGAAATCAACTAATCTCTAAGAGATGCCACAGGTGCAGGCCAGGTGTTACAGTGTATCAGAAGAGGAATCAGAAACAGAGGTTTCAGCAAATGAACAAGAACTTTGACAGCAGCAATTTAGTTTCAGTGGGAGACATTTGCTTATCGACTTGGTTTATCAGTTTATTTCACTACATATTGAATTCTGATTGCAATAAAGGCACCTGAACAACTTTAAAATACTTTTAATTGGTCTGCATGACATAATTGATAACCAAAATTTATCTAGAAAGACAAACTGCCTTTTGACTGGCTATCTACTATAACAGGTACAAGCTGATTAATCAAATCCTTTCAAAATAGCTTTCTCTTGTCAAAGACGTATAGAATAAAAACAGACATTACATGCAACTTCTAATGTTTTTCTCGTTTCCCCCTTATAATTAAAGGGCTTGATTTTCCAACAGCTGTTTTGCTGTTTGTATAAAAATGGTTTGAAATTATTCTAAAATCTCTTCCCTTACACAGACAAGTATTTCCACGATATAACACTACCATTAAAAAAAAAAGTTACTCAATCAGCAATTCATTTTTACGTCTCACAATGAACAAAAATATTTCACGCTGGCAATACCTTGTTACCTCCAGCTGAGATCAATTAATGCCAAAAGTAGTTTTCCATAAAAAGAAGGATTTATAGGAAACATTTGCTTTTGGTTTGAGAAGTTAAATGCTCTGCATGCATTTAAGTCTTGCATTAAGTCCTGAGTTAAACATTTTCAACAGCTTCACTATTTCTAACTTCTAAAGCAAAACAGGCTGTCACTTGAGAATTTTCTCTCTAGGGTACCAGCCTCAAGGATTACATTTAGAAGTTCAGCCTTCTGAGTTAATAGGGAAATCCCAATTCTCAGTCCAACATATCAGAAGTATGAAAAAACATTAAATAAAAGAAAAAATATTATTAATAATCAACACACTAATCTATTACCCATAACTATTAGATGAGTAAAAGCCAGCTGTATACCTGACTAAATTTAAATTCTGCATTTTGCAATGATGTGTTTGAAGTGACAAGGCAAAGAGGAATTGTTATGAACACAAAGTGCTAATCTGCTGTCTAAGTCTTACTGAACCTCTCCCCTAACACTTTATCTAAAATGCTTTCAGCTCTTAAATTCACCTTCCAAAACCAGTAGGAGGTTAAAGCAGGACCCGATGGGAGGTTACATTTATTTAATATTCAGTCTTTTCTCAGATGAAATATTGCAGTCTGTCCTCCCAGGTATTTGTCAAACCATTAAAGTAATGGCTTATAACTATTACTTGAAATAGTAGTTCTATTTGTAACTACCATTGGCAAAGGGTAAGCATCACCCTTAAAAAAAAAGTGCATTAATTTTCTTTGTAAAAGATCCAAAACCTTTGCTGTAGAGCACTGAGGGAATGTGCCCCATTAACTAGTTCAAAGCTCTAAGCTGAGGCAATGCTAATAAATATTGTTTAGCTAAAAGGAACCTGCATCTCTGTAAAACCTTCTCCAGCTCTACCCTCACAGATCTATTGCTCACTGCAGATGCCTCCTACAAGCTCTGGCACAAGTTCAGTTCCTGTACCTTCACATATAAACAACACCTATAAAGATAATATTCATAACTAGATCTAGAAATTGGCTATTTTTCTAACAGCCACTACATTTCACATATATTATTGTACTTACATTTTTCTAGTATCCATTAGACATAAGGTCATCGGAAAGAAGCAGTAATAACATGTAATGCACAGAACCATCAAACAGGACCTGTGACAGGAATCTTTCTGTGCCATTTCCATGGCATGCAATGTACACAGCTTCTCTTGACTCTGCATATCTCAATTTCAAATCTGCACTTATGCACTGTGATAAATTTCTAGAAGTTTAATTTTTACCTTTGTCTCTCTATTTGGCTAAGGAGAATTTTAAGAAGTAACTACAGAATAAAATATTTATCTTGTTCAAACAGGAATCTTAAGTGTGGCAATGTGGCCAGGCAGTTTTGACTCGTGTTAAAAATTTTTCATTTATACATCATTCTTAGTGACAGTGAATAAAACAGCAATGATTAGTACTTGTTGCCACCACTTCAAAAGCTGTCCTTTAATTAAAAGCAAATTTGATGTGCAATGCTGCCTTTTATTGAGAACATCCAGTTTTTGATTTCCTTTTTTCAATGCTGTTTTAAAATCCACAAATCTAGTATTTTTGTAATTTTGAAATAATTAACTACTGATAAGAATAACATATAGACTTTGTCAATTTATTCTGATTCTGCAACAGCTTTTCCCAAAGAAAATGCGTTTGCTCTAATTTAGGTTTTTGCTCTAAAAAAAAAAAGTTTTAAGCTTGAAGCCAGCAGTGTCCCTTCAATGTCACAATGAACACAACCAGGGCACAGCTTTGGGCCCTGCCAGCTGTCAGGATTCTGCCACCCCCACTGGATGTGGATGTGCCTTCAAAACGCCTGCACCCGCAGTCCACGTGCAAAGGACAGATAAAAAATTCTTAGGTTCCTAAGCACGACATTCTTTCCTTTTCTCCCAGCCACCACTGAGATGAAGTTATACTGCTGACAATTATGCAATTTTTTTCTCAGATCAGTCCCTTTAAAAAGACTTTCCTGTTACTACATCCCATTATACTCACTATGAATACCTGCATATCCAGCTGCTACTTTTATTATTGTCTCAATTCCAAAATTCTTAACATATTTTTCCTTTTTCCTTTAAAAAAAAAAAATACACTTAAGGTATGAAACGCCTATAAATACATTTTATGTATAGTCAATTAATTATGATGGTTAATCACAGCCTTCTCAGAAGGAAAATGCTACTGAAGGCCACAGCTGAGTTACACTATTACAAACGTAGACACCGTGCCAGGCAGACCAAGTGACTCTCAGCCACTGCTTCCCATATAACCTTCTAGCCCCTTATTTTTTTTCACATCTCCCAAAACTGTTAAGTCAACAGCATTAAAATGCTACAGGCACAAGTACAGCATCTGTGCCAAATCCAGACACATCCATTTTCACCAGCTACCAGTGGCTTTATGATGAGCCTGTGAAATACCAGCAATAGCTGATGGTTCCTGTGCTCTGTCCCAGCACCAAGCAGCCAGAGGAGCCAAAGCCACCAGAGGGGCTCAAGAAGCCTCAAAACAGAGACATCATGACTGGTTGCCTGGCACTAGATTGCACCTTGCTGCTCTGCCTTGAGAGTAAGTCCTAAATGGGCCTTCTCTGTTCCTCTTAATGACTTTTTCCAGCAAAAATCAAGTGGGGAACACTCACACTGAGGAAGATATCCTGTAACATTTCCAAGGATGCCAAGAGCCACCCTGATGTCAGAGCAGCTTGCTGAGCCAGGGAATGGCTGCCCTGTTGAGTACAAGCCTCTGGAAGCACACCCAAAACAGAGCTCCTCAGACGTGCAGGCACACTGGCAACATAAGGGTTATATATACTGAGGGTTCAATTGCTAGTCTGTTTCTTGGCCTTTGATAACCAGAAGCCAAATTGCTTTTCTGTTGCATAAAGTATCTTTCAAATTCAATTGCTTATCTCCTCGTTCACTGAAGAAAGGGAGACCTCAGATTTACAGAAATGAGAGCCCACAATAGAAATATACTATATTAGACATAGAACAGACACCTGAAAAATAATCAAAACACACTCTATTGATTTTAACCTTCAATATCAAGGTATCCTTCAGCAGTCTCAACTGGATCCAGGCTATGAGAATTTCCAATTATTCGAATATCATTATACAGGATAAGCATTTAGTTATCAACATCCACAATAAAACTTATTTTTGGTTGTTATTAGGGCACTATTACTATGAAGAATTGACTGCATTGCCGTTCAGACCACACTGCCACTGAAGTGAGAGCAGCTCCAGACACAATCTCCAGTGCCAGGGTGGGCACCCCGAGCAGGGCAGGGATGCTGCCAGGGGGGCAGAATTCCCTGCCCAGCTGCACCAGAAGCACTCCGTGCTCATGTGCTAATTCCAGCAGACCAGCGTTCCAGCTCACACAGGCTGTGTGAGGATTTGTTTAAAGCACTGAGGAATTCTGCTTGCTGAAAAGTCACCTTAATGTGAAAGGCACACGTGTAACTTTATGTTCCTCGGGTGTCTGCAGCACCAGCAACAACATCTTCTGCTTCTTGATTTCCAAACTCTGTGGTTTTGAACAGTTGCTGTGAATGAAGGGGAGCAAGGGGTTGGGGGTGGTCCCATATTGGACCAGGGCAGCCTCCATGGGGTCTGGAGAGCCTGGAGCCCTGCTCTGGGCACAGCACAAGCCAGAACAGAAGAGGAGCCCTGGGGCACAGGGGCTCTCCACTCCCACCATAAATTCCTCTTACTGGAATAGCAAAGAAGAAAGGAAATCTTTCCCCACAAATACTTCTTCCCCAAAATCCTCTGCCACAGATAAGCCAGAGGGAACACCAGGGTCTGTGTAACAGTGGCAAGCACACCTGGCCCTCCAACACAGATGTTCAGAGGCTGCGCTGGCACCTGCATCCTGCTGCAGGCACAGAGGGAGCAGCCAGCAGGCAATGGCTTCAGGGTGGCATGGAAGCATTTAGTGGCCAAGAGGGTGGCCAGGCTGGGCAGGGAGCTGCTCTGCAGGCCTAGGTGTGAGGGCTGGGTCACTGCCCTACGTGGCCACTGCAGAGCAGCAGCCAAGGCAGTGCTCTGCCATTCCAGAGCTGCCCAAACCATCCTGCACTGTCACAGCAAGGTCCCCAGGAGCACAGGGCATGGAAACCTCTCAGCCTGGCTGCTGACCAGCACCTCTTCCCTGTGCCCTGCCCTGAGCCACTGCAGCAGTGTTCATTCTTGCAGTTATCAGCATTAACACCTTGCTCTGGTGCCAGGTGCTCCATCCCAGGATGGCACAGAGCAGCCAAACGCTCCATTCACAAGAAACAGCACTGAGGAAATGAAAGGGGAAAGCAAAACACTTCTCCTCATGAGCAATGCTTGTTGTGCACTCGACTTCTGCATCACCAGCAGTGAGGACTGTTGGTATTATCTCTCTCCTTTGATCACTCAGGACAGTCAGCCCAGATTTAGCAAAACCAAAAATGAAATTTAACAGAGCATTATGGTGAAAGGCATTATCATAAACTTCCCTGACCCATTTGTGCTGCTGCAGGTAAATACTGAAAAAAAGTATTAGTATACATGCATTCAGTGATTTAAATAAATAAATTAAAATCTTATTTTAATCCTTTACTTCCTCAGCATTTTCACAAACACTAACTCAGAGTTTTACAGGCTTACTCTAAAAGGGTAAAACTGTCCATTCAAATAGCACTTTTCACTATAGTAAAAAAAAAATCAATATAAAAATTTTTAAACTAGAAATTACATAAAAAAATTAAATACTAAGATAAAATTCTCATTCATTGATGTTAATGAAACATCTGCTAAGGCACTGTTCCTGATGAAAGGACAGGACCTACATCTGAACGCAGAATAAAATCCTCTAATTTGCACATCAACTCTAAATCTACTGACTAATAGACTAAATTTTAAAGGTTACATGCAATTCCCCAAAATAAGCTTCTGATACTTCTCATCACTTTACTTTGACTTTCCCATCAGAGGTACTGATAGCTGCATTCTGTTGCTTTTGTGGCAGATCCTTAAGAGTCTCTCCAAGCTTTTTGAGTCTTTTTTCTGTATCAACTCAAATATTACCTCCCTACTTGTTAAATCAGTGACCAAGAGAGGGAAAGAAGCACTAGAGCAGATGTCTGGAAAGCACTATCCTACCTTTGCATCCTTGGGCCACAGACAGAGCTCCTTTGGCACAAAGGATACACCCTGACTTTCTCACCAGGTTTTTATAAGGGTTACCTTTAAATTAACAACTGATGTGAGACAATAAACCTATTTGGAGACAGATATACTTTTATACTTTTTGTACTTTCTGACCAAGGTTTGAACAGAACACTTGAAAAGCAGACACTACAGTCTCCAAAATGTAGCTGCAGAGCCTTGTCAGATTTCAGTTCCAGGCAATTATGGCACATGAAGCAGCTCTCCAAAATTCAGGGAAATTTTGATACATTTCTGTCTGTGTCACCTTAACACGTACTTACAGCATGCATTAGCTTATCTTGAGAAAGACTGATATTACACTTAGTATCAGAAACCTTTTCTACCTACTGTCATTATGAGCTGTAAAGTCTAAAAGGATGATTATAAATGAACCTTCTCAAGGTAAAAGTAATGATATAACTTTTAATAGTTTCACAGTTGCATCTTTATAATCAAAAAAAGAAAGATACGGTATCTGACCTTTGTAAATTTAGCTAATTTTAAACATCCAAAGTAACATCTAATAGGTGCCATTACGGAAAAGATGACACTAATTTCTGTGGGTTCACATTTTCTTATTAGAATAACCCTTTTTAGATAATCCTTCAAATTTGCCAAATTCTTTATTATTTCCCACACTGAACCTAGGAGCAGAAAATCTTTATTTCATATTTATTTTTAATGTTGCAAAAGGAGTTTGATTACTTTGTAGGCCAACTTACACCTAAAGAGAGTTTAGAAAACAATGATCTTAATGTACTAGTTAATAGAGAAGTTTGATGAATATCTTTTAACAACAGTGAAAAGAACATTTTATTGTACTCCCATGACACCACCAAGCAGTGGCAGCAATAATCCTTCACCACACTGTATAATGATAAAAGCACTACAACTTAAAAAAAAAAGATTACAATTCACTATAGCTTTCCTTTAGAGTGCTATAAAATGCAACCACATTCACATGACAGTGTGTGCGTGTATATGCGTCTCCTAATAAAGCTTCTCTGAAGGGCAATACAGCATGTACCATGGAAACAGGGGTTGCCATGGAAAGAGTGCTTTTTAGTAGATGGCAAAAGAAATGAGGATTTGATTCCCTCCTTCTCATTTGTCTTAAAAAAAAAAATATAAATCCGTGTAACTATTGACATCAGCAGAGTTATTCCTGAAAAACGTCAGCATGGAGGAACGGAGCTGATATGCTCGCAGCGGAGGATTTTTGGATTTTTGGCATCAGGGCTGTGGTGATGTGTGCAGCCCTGCATTTCCAGGGCAGCTCTCCAGCTATCACTCTCAGCACACAGCTCTGCAGCCACCCCCCTCAGGCACACTCGTGACATGTCCTTCGAAACACGGCAGGAGCCAGAGCCACAACAAGCCACAGGAGAGGGCATCTGCAAAGTTGCTGCTCCTCACTCGCTCAATTCTCATGCAGAAAGCACCAGAATCTTCTACCTGCCAGATCTTTTCTTTGCTTGAGTACAAAACATTTCCTGTTATAATGTACGTGGTGCTACAAATTAATGAAAAGCATGAATCAAATTAACTTAAAGCATATTGGTTTTCAGACATGCTTAAAACGAAGACCGTATTGATGTGTTTCACCTAACTTATTCATTAAAATGGCATTCCTGATGTCCTCATGTTACCATAATCTCTGAAGCACTGGACAAACAAGCACATTTGTTTATCACTCTTTCCTTACTAAAGAACAGGGTTTTATTAAAGAGATCAATCACCTGTGTACAGTTTAATAGCCTGAGCTGTGCATGTAAGACAGAGTTTGCTTCAATAGCCCACAACTCCCAAAGTATAGAGGGACATGTAAAACCATTTGTTGCTTTAATAAAACAAAATATTTCTCAGAGCTAGCAAGTACCCTAATAAAATCAGCAATTTGAGACAGAAAAGCAGTGCTTAGAAGAAACGAATTCTAATAAAAGGAGCAGAATCAATCCTGTTCACTTACTTCCATGAGACCCTATGTGTCTAACCAGAGACACAAAAACACTTTACATGCTTAATGCACTGCCTTCCCTCTCATTGAATCACCCTTATTGTGGAAACAGTCTTTTGAGGCTTCTAGCTGTTTTGAGGTAATTGGAGGATTGCTACTTCTAATGAATGGTCTCCTCATAATGGAGGCCAAAGTGTTCAAAACAATGTCAGAGGCAAAGCGCACAAAGGAAAGCTTTTCAGAAATGCCAATGAACAATCTTGAAATACATTATTTTACTAAAAGATGATCTTTCTTACTAGGCTACAGCTATAGCATAATGAAGTTGTATTAGCAGAGGAAATAATGTTTTACTAACACTGTTGGATGTCACTACAAACTGCAACAGCCACCCCTTTTATGATGAAAGGCTGAAAAGAAATCTAACATTAATTAAGATCACACCTTTGAAGACTTCCCTTTCTCACAATCAAGAGTCAGTAAACAGCTAAGCCCCAAAATTGTCCTTTTACCTATGTTAGAGTGAAGAACAGGAACTTTCCCATTAGATGAAAATTTGCAGTTCAGTGCCCATCAAGCTTTTGAGAGTTCTAATTAATTTTTTAACCATTTAGCTTTATAACAAGATTATTGGTTTCATTTGGGGAAAAAAAATCCCTTTAACTGCCAACTTTGATTAAACAGTGGTTTTAGCAAAAGGACATGCAATGCAAAGAAGCTGTTAGCAGCTGTAACATGAAAGAAAAGCTATTGAAATAACATTTTATAAGAAAACAAGCTCACTATAGGTAGCAGCAACTAAATAAAACACTAAGGTGATCAAGAAATGTTTCACTGATTTTGAACATAAAGTCAAAAACACAGAAGAAAACCAATCCTCCATCTATCAGCTGTTCCTGTTGCCAATGATTATGGCAATATTTCACAGAGAACATATGGCAGTGTTTATAGCCATCAGGCAGTATTTCACAGAAGCTGCGACACCATGTGTCCACCAACTAGCCTTTCTGATTGCAATTAATTAGAGAAGAAGCAGGAGGCACTTCTTAAATAACATTACATCTTAGAGATTCCTGAAGTTTCATGGCCCATGTACAAGACTAAGTGACAGGAAAGTCTATTAAAATTGTAACAAGCCTAGTACTGTGAGTCTGTCCTTGAGGAAAAAGACCTAATAAAAAAAAAACACTCTCCTTAAGGAGCATAAGAAAGAAAAGAAATATAATAAGCCGTTCAGGGTGGTACTTTGGAAGCCTGCCACAATAAGGAAATATTGAAGACCTTTAACAGGCCATTTTATAAAACAGATTCTGCAGAAAAGCTGCCATAGTGAAAGCTATAGAGTTGATTATAGTTGCCAGACCCAAGAGGATGTGTACCAAAATTACATGGGGATCTATTAAGAAGCCAAAACTCACGAAATATACTGTGGCAGTCATTTCATGATTCCTATTTTAATAAAAGCAAAGAAAAGAGAAAAACTAAGGCTAATAACTACCCAACAGGTTTTCATGCAGAAGTGGAAAGCTGAACTTCCCCAGCCAGCTCCTGCAGCTGAATCCAGCATTTCCAGGCAGCCCCACTCAAAGATAAAGCCGGAGGTGGCCAGCACCACCCACACAGCAGCAGCCTCAGCAGCACTGCAGACTAGAGTGCAATTATTGCCACCAAAAAAGCTTCCCATCACAGAGGTATTTTCCCAACTCAGTGCAACCTGACCCATTAGGAATGAACCAGGAGAATCACAGGAGCTCAAAGCTGTACCAAAACCGATCCAACAGTCAAGACACCAGTCAAAATTGATGTGAAGGAGGTTCAGCAGCATGTTCCTGCATTAGCTCAGAGCATCCTCTCTCCTTGCTGGACACCTTTGCCCCATACAGCCTGCTTCCCCGCTGCTTCTTGTCTTGAGCTGGGATTCCATTTCCTGGAAGAATGGAGTAAGAGGGTAAGTTTGGAGGAAACCTGTCCAGTTGTAGCCTTAGCAGAGCTCCTTTCATCCAAATCTCTAAGCTCTGATCATATAACTGAGCTCACCCTGCAGCTCTTCCCATGGCTGGGGTACAAATCTCTCTCTTTTCTCCAGACTCTTATTTGCATACAACTTCTAGAAACTCAACACCTTTGAGATCCTGCCACGTTCATTGAATTTTTCTAAGCTGGCCAGCAGCCTCAGAAGTTATTAAGACATATTAACAGTGCAGCCACCCAAGCCTCTTTTCCTTTAGAAAACAGGCTTTTATATTCCTCTGTCATTATATTCTTGTTATTTTAGTATTTCCTTAATTTCCCCAAACCTCTAACCTCTAATTCTTATTACGGAATTCTTATCTTGGGACACAGGAAATGTAAGCAGTGTTGGTAGTAATGGATACATTTATTTTTATTATTCTTAAGAGCAAAATTCCACAGTATACTCATGGTGGATCTTGAAAAGGTAAATTGATGACCGCAATACACCTGCCTAATTGTAGTACAATAGCCTAGGATCTGTTGTCAGACATGTGACATGACAGAAAATACAAGCCACATTTAAAAGTGTGTCAGGCTGTTGAGATTGGTAAAAACCTTTCCTCTAGAACTGGGCATGCTTTTTAAAACTCCAGGTGCAGCCTCAACACCAAGCAGCAGCTAAAAATGAGCCACCATTCCACCCACCACTACACTTGCATGATGACAATAGGGTAACTTTATAAATAAGTAAGTACCAAAATAAAATGACAGCTGGCAACTTCACCATCCTTGTCTACACTTTCCTAAGAGCAGAACTAATATTTTGAGCTGTGCACGCAGAATGCTTTCAAGGTTTTACTCCATCAAAAAAGTTCCCAAACTGCGAGGCTGACAGCTGCCACCAACTTAACAGCTACACTAAAGTTCCTGGCACAACTCACAGTGCCTTCCCTAAAATTTAAGAGTAGCTTCAATGCTGAAAAAAAATTGCAATATATTCCTTAATAAAACATATTTCAATGAAAAGAAGAAAAAGCTCACAGAGAAATTCCTCTGCAATATGCACCACCAGCTGTGGTGCCATTTCTACAGCACTTACAGTGTTATTTTTAGGACAGTAACACAAATGCCACTGATAATCAAGAGCTGCAGTGGGGATCACCCTCCCCAGTAAAATCCCCTTTCAAAAGGCTCCCATGGGTGCCCTGTTTTCCATCTGGGCTGGGAGCTGGACAGGAACCCACCCCATGCCCCTGGGATGGTCAGAGGCTGCAGGCTCTCCCTTCCCTGCTGAAATGCAAAGGCAGTGCAAGGAATAGCTAACATGCTTGGATTGGTCCAACCCAGTGATCCAGGTCCAGCAGATGCAGCCTAAAGCCAGGAGAGGGATGAAGGCAGCAGGATGGGTGTGGGCAGCAGCAGCACTCTACCTCAGCCTCAGCTTTTACCAACATCAGCACAGATGGGGATATGACCCACTACATACAACTATGATATTTTAGGGGGAAAAAAAACGCCTAAAAACATTAAGAATTTCAGCAGGAAGGAGGCATCACACACAGAGACACTCTACCTCACACAGTGGCTGGACTAGAAAGGCATGCAGATGAAAAGTAGAAGAGTAATTTATATTCCCGCTAGCTAAAGTGGGGAAACGTAAATCATCCCCAAAACACCAGGATGCAACAGTACAACTTTTTTTTTGGGGGGGGACAAAAAAAATATTCTTGACTCAACTATATGTATAGTTATCCTTTTAACAGTCACGTCAGCAGAAACAGTCATAGCAACAAAACCAAATACATATAGGATACCTGTGAAAAAGCTACAATTTGAGCAGAGCTCACCTGAACCCCAACACTCTGCACTAGGCAGTCTCCCAACAGCAGAGAGCCAACCAGCCCTAATGCCAGATTTGAAATGTTTCTTCTTCTAAACTCTGAGGTGTACAACCTGGCACCACCCTGGTGAGGGATCACTGATTCCAGCCCATCACCTGATATGCTGTCAGGCCACTGAGTGCTCAGATAACTTGATGAGAATGAGATGGAAAACCAAGATGGTTCTGGCAGTCACACCTCACACCTCTCTGCAGCACTGCCACTGCCCCGAGGAGCTAACAGAGCAGCTGATGACCATGGCCCATCCGTTCTGCATTGGAGAGACTGGGTCCTGCCACTAGTTCAGGTTACACAAATGAGAAATAATTAGGAGATATAAATGGTCATTTTAATGAATAATTGACTTCTACCATAATTATTAGAGCTCTGATCACCTCCAGAATTTATTTGTACAAGTACCTCAACACCAAGATTAATTTAGTTTTCTCTTAGGCTAACAAAGGAATTAGATGAATAGCTGAGTTGAAATAAGTTGTCCTGATATCAAGCAAAACCATGAAAAACTGAATTTCATATTCCTTTCCTGCACACACCTAGAAAAAGTCAAGTTGAAAATTAACAAATCCGAATTTCCAGTTCCTGTTTAACAAAGCAGGTTATGCTTTAAAAGTTTATGCAATTCTTTTAGACCTCTTCTAGTAGCTGCAGCTGGAATAACACACATTAGTCATTCTGAATTAACTATATCTTCAGTGTAGATTACTTAAAGATGTACCTACACACATTACACACTATTATCTGGATTACCTTTAACAAGAATAAATGGATAAAACAAAATATGCTCTTTTTATGCTTATGGAATTTGGCAATATTCTAATTTCCTTGCACAGGCTGTTTAGAAGGGAGTACTATTATCAGATGTCACAGGCTACTTAACACCTTTGCACATATCTCACAGAGGAATGACTGAGGGCATTAGAATTCTTAGCCTGAGCTATCTTAAACGTGACACACTTCAGATTCTTTCTGCCCAGAATAGTGATGCTGCAAAACAAACAAACAATTAAAAATCTAAGCTAGCTCAAAAGCAGATTTTTTTCCTGCAAAAACAGCTACAGAATTCACACTGAAAGTACTATTTTGGAAGAACTTTGAAATAATATTTCTCAATCATTACTTCATTAAGGTTCTAATTGAAAGACATACAAACAAAAAGCAAAATAAGAATAAAATGTAAGTTGCTTTTTACTAATTAAGAATTTTAATTTAATTTTTTTCCTCAGGAAAAGGTCATTCAGATAGAAATTTTAATATTTTTTTTCCCCCTCTTTAAAATAGCTGCTTCAATTAAAATGATCTGAATGCATTTTTCTTGTTCCAGCCCTTCTTTTGGTCAAGATTGAGTCAGAATCAAGATCATTAATTACAGCAGAAATTCAGCATTAATAAAAAAATGAAGGCAAAACCCACCTTCAAATAGACAAAGAAACACCAAGATGAAGAAATATGCATTCTAACTTACTCACTTTTACCAAAATTCAAAGCTGATCTAACATTACAAACAGTTTTCTTATCCACGTTAACTTTTTATTCAGGTTTAACTATATCTTCATTACCTATTTCAAAATTTTCTTTCCTCAACCAACAATCACAAATTACATTAGAATACAGCCCAGGGCTTAAAAAAAAAAAAAAAACAAAAAACAACAAAAAAAAACACCACACACAACACCACACCACAAAACAACAAACCACAGGAATATTATACTGAGTTCCTAACAGAAATAATTTTTCTAAGGAAGACTTAAGACCATTATAATCTTTCTCCACTATATACAGGCTGTAATGGGAATACCAAAATGTTGAAGCTTCTGATTTTTGCAGTTTGGAAACCTGCAAAGGTCATGTTTGTACTATACCCAAGCAAATGTTACAAATAACTCTTTAGGCACTTCTGAAAGAGCAGCAGGGTTGTGCCTACTCCTGAGCTGTAAAACAAACCTGAAGAGCTTGGAAGACAAGGAGAAGGGCTGGTTTGGGTTGGGTTTTTTACGTTACTTTAGGAGAAAAAGAAGAAAAAAAATGGAGGTTCCAATACTTGTGTGCACACTGTGTAGCATGGGCCTTCTGTGTGCTTCAACCCTGAAATCCCACAGCCCCAAAATTCCACAACCCCAGAGCTGCACAGCAGAGGCCAAAAGCTGCATCCTTGATAGTGGGTGCTCACCCCCTTTGGGAGGGTTAAACCAGTATAATTCATTGGGTGAAATCTGGGACTCACTTTTAGAGAGAAAGAGGAGAGTTGAGCATCTTCAAAAGAAACATTAAAAACAACCAGCACTGGGCAATGCCTTTTTAATACTGATATTCAGAGCATATTCTCTTTTCTACTACCATAAAATAAAACACAAGCTTTTATCACAGCCATAAAAACACAGAAAAGAAGTTGGAACGTTTTGGCTTTATCAAAGGGCACACTACATAGCAAATTATCCTAAACTGATCTGCTGTTAGAACAGAACAGAGTAACTCTCACATGCTTGTACTTGTTGTGTCTTTTTTTTCCCATCTATTTCCCATAAGATCAGAATTCATACGGCATCATTTGTGTTAGGAAGAGCAGTAATAATTAGGTTATTTATACTTTGTTCACATTTTCTTCAACTGAAAGTTACTGATGTTAGAATGATATTTGCAAACTGATTTGCATTCATATTTTACTCTTTGGAGGCAAGGATAATTCTCCAGGACACAGAATTCTCCCTAACATTTTGTTCTGAGTAAATGCAACAACAGACTAGTAACTCACAGCTTTTGACTATGCTCCAGAATAGCTGTAAATCTCAAAAAGAGACTGGGGACAACCAACCACACACCCACAAAGGTTTCATGCTTCTAGTCTACAGTAGCGTGAAAACTGAAATCTTTAAATTGAAATTGAAATCCACTAAAATCTTTAGGGCAGTAATGACCTTAAAAACTCACCCAGATTACATTTCTTCATTACTATAGGATTTAACTCTTCTGGACATCAGACTTGCTTCATCACCATGGACTTGCCTGGCCACTACTGCTGTGTGCCTGACCCCAGTTACTGTCCTGGGCCAGCCCCAGTTCACTGTACGAGGGCCCTGCAAGATGGATGGGACCATTCCAGGGCTCCCCTGCTGTATTTGTCCTCAAGTCCCAGTCCCAGTTTGCCAGCCCTTGGGGATCAGCCAAGCCCATGTTTCCCTCAGCATGCTTTTCCCAGATTTTTGGCTTCTGGCACAACCATGCACCAAAGATTTAGTGTTTAACTCATGCTTGCTGTCAGTGCCCACTCCTGATAGAATGTTTTGGGTATTAGAAGAGTTTTACACCAATCCCAAATGACCACTGCATACAGACTGTTGAAGTTCACCCCTATTTCTTTGCATCTTGAAACAGTCCTCAGCCAACATCCCAGGCCAGGACAGAATTGCATGGATGAACAGAGATCCCACAGTTCTGTCCCTCAACTCCAAAGAGGCCACGAGCCGCCCAACCTGCCTTGATTTGGCCAAACAGCTGCTGATGTGGGCAAGGTGCAGATGTGCTGCAGCATGGCTGACACACATCTCTGAAAATGCTCCCTGCTGAAGTTCAGCAGCAATAAATAGCAAAAATAGAGCAGCTACTGCAGGACTTGGCAACGCAGTCTCTGGACAGGCACAGAGCATAAGCTCCCATGTGTGAACAGCACCAAGATCTCATTAGGTCTGCTCAAGTAGTGAGCTTTTTTTTTTTCAAGTCATTGCCACAGTTCTCAAAGTGAAAGCTGGAGATTATAAACTGTTGCCTCAATCGCTTCTTGAAAACCTAGACCAGTTTAGAACACCAAGGGCATTTGAAGCAGACATCCTCCTTGAAGCTGCAAAAATGATAAAGTGAGAGCAGCACAGCACACGGACACAAAGGCAGCAAGGCACGTGTTACCCTTTTACTGCATCACAGATTTGTGTTGTGTCCATAATCTCTCCAAATATTACAACAGCATTAACTGCTACTCCTTCAGCAAAACATGTGTTTTCAAACTCTGCTGATCTGAGCACGCTCTGACTTCCAGAGTATTCTTTGAGATAGTCTTTCCTACATTCTCATCTCACTAGCTGGCCTCAGGAAAGGGCATTCCTCTAACAATACCAAGAATTTCTCCATTTTCTGGGCTCCATCCATAAAATCCATAAATAAAAGCAAATTTTTTAAGGGAATCCACTTCTACTGGGACTAATGAATATAATGGTGGTGGAGCAAGTCAGCCTAAACAGAGAACAAACAGTGAACACTGAATGCATCCTAACAGTTGTTTATTTCTTGGTCCCCTAGTTAAAATAAAGCTCTTCTCTTTTTCAATGTCATGTCAGATCGTCCTTCCTTTTCAGTCATTTTTGGTTTTGCATGTATTTGATAGGATTTTTTTTTAATAAAAGTGGAGGTGTTCTTGGCATTTCTGCCACAACAGCAGGGCTTGAACTTAGGGTCAAATTAAAGGAACAGTGTGTTCTGCTACCATGACAACCATTCCAGGCTAATATCAGGTACTAAGATACCAAGAATGAAGTGATAAAATCACTACATTAGTTTAATAAACAAGTTCCATTGTCATCATTTTACTATATATATATGGTTCTTTGAAAAAATATCAAATTTCAGAACTTGTTCTGCCTGGCCTGTCATTCATTATCTAACAAAAATGAAAAATTATTACCTTTCTCAAGAGCTTCAGAATTACAGGTATATTGAAAACTCATTAAGGCTGCTATAGATTTTAAAGCCATATTCTAGGTACACCAAATTTTGCAGACCCTAAAGCAAACCCTAATATGACATTTAATTTCAATTCTCACTTTACATATTCATACTCTGCCTCAACCTTTTAATAAATGTATAATTGAATTTTAAATATAAATCTTAATGTGTCAAACTATAAAGTTAAGGGCATACCTTAGAAATTCTTTATACCAAGAGGACAAATGTGAATGAAAAGCCTTCTCAGCAGGCATCCAAAAGCTGGTGCAGTGAGCTACAACCTGGGCACATCTCCCACATCCTTTACCTAACATTCTGGTCCAAAGCAGTTCCCAAGGCAGCAAGGCTGAACATCCACAGAGGTTGCTGGATCGGGGTCCAGCTACCCTTGCAGCTAATGAAGGGGACAGAATTTGCCAAAGGATGCAAAGTAACCAATGCCATAGGGTTTGAGACAAGCACCTTGAGGAGCCCCTGGAAACCCAGGCCAATGCCAGACAGGGAGAAGATGTTGCTGCATCTATTACTGGAGGGAGAATACCTCAGCCAGCTCTTCTTCCCACTGACCTCCTGGGCAGCCTGGAGTTAGATGGCCAGTGAAGGTGCCAGAGACATAGAGCACCATGCTGAATGAGTGCCTCTGTATCAGAATTGCTAATGAGACAAAGATTTAAAATGTCACTTTTGGCTAGTGCTGACAATAGTGGATAGAGAAATAATTAACACTGATTTCCATATTACTGATAATTCTGCAAATGAAAATGAATGGGGCCAAATGGTTCTGAGAATTTAAGATAACTCCAGAAAGTCAGGAAATCCAACAGAGTCTGAGCACTTTATTTGCAAAATAATTTGAAATTACTTTGCATAGTAATAGGATTCTGGAGATATGTTGTTAACCATGCAGAACAGCCACATTGATTGAGAGCTGCAGCAGAGAAAAATAAAGTTTCTTCCACAACAGAGGATTGCAAGACATTTTTGTGACCTTTTTAACCAGATAAAAAACAAAAAGTCATCCCAATTCACCCACCACAAATCACCAGCACAACATCACTTGAAAGACAGAGACAGGTCACCAGGCCCCACCAGAAGAGACACTGCCTTCTTCTTTCTTGGCTCATGACTTCTGCTTTCATTAGCCAAACCAGAGCAGCAGATCCAGACTAAATTTCTGTAGCATTGGCTCAATTTCCTCATGTGCCCTCAGACGTGTTTATATGAAAGTCACATCATCACTGCAAAAAATTAATCTTTTCAATATATGAGAAAATACTTAGAAAACATGCTAATAAATTAATCTTCTTTATCTTTTAATAAACCTATACGCCTAATATTTACCTTCCAAATAAAGTCAGGCCAAAAATGAATTGCTGAGTTACAGAAACATGCTCATAAGCTGCTATCAGAGTGCTGCTGCTACCCTTCCATCTCATGCATTCATTGGCTCCTTGGAACATGCAGAGTTTGACACGTAGTGAGCTCAATTGCATCAGCCTGGCATCAGCGAAGCAAACACTACACAGGAGTAGCCTGTGGTCGTCCAGCCATGTATCTATACACACACTCAAGAACTGTAAGCTGTGACTGCCAGTTTCTCCTAAAAGGTCTCAGAAAGGCTAGCTGACCTAAGTGGTGGGTTGTTTGAATAAGTTTTGCAGTGAGGACACAGCTAATCCTTGGTTGACAGGCCAGCCAGGGGATTTTTATTTTTTTATCTGTGATTAATGGACTTGACATCCATGTTCCCACAGCTTCTGCTAAACATGCAGTTCAGACCTTATTGTTAAATACCACCAAGATCACAGAAAACTAAACTCTTATGACAGCAGAATGACTATGCCAGAGGGCAGGCTTTTCTGAGACAAGTATTGGATGACTCCAGAAATGTAACACAGACTAATAGTGCAGTACAAAAAAGTTCATGATCTTGGGCCCCTGAATACCTTGCACCCTTAAAACTAGACTGACCTTTCTGAATAGAAAATAGATTGTGATAGTTCAGATATCTAAAAAGATAACATGCTATTCAAAATTATACTGGGAGATCATACTCACATACAACATGTTTATCCTATTTAAATCAGGGCCATATGCAATCAACTCGACCTTTCATTTTGTATTTAGTCACTACTGAAAGCAATATGACTAAAGCATTGATGGAGGTCTCCCTCCTCCACAATTCGCAGGTTGAAATGTGAGATGAAATGCAAAATTCAGAAATCCTAATTTCTGTTTTTCTCTACATTTTGCACAGATGCCAATAACAAAAGAGAGTTAAAACATGCCAGTCTGAAATAGAAAAGCAGTGTCAGTTCATAAGGGATGCTGTTTAAACAGTTAGCTCTGTCTGAACTGTTCTTGTTTTAGACTAGGAAGTATTTTAAACCTTAATTACTACAGTCTGCAAGACTGTGACAGATCTATCTTTTTCTTATGGGCATCTTGCCAGGATGAAGCATGAATTCTTTTAAGAGGACCATACTTAATTAGCACTTCATCTAACTTTATGGTGTCTACATGATTCAATAGACTACTTCTGGCTTTGGCAAGTAGATCTGTCTGTTGCAGTTTGGGAGCTTCTAAGGTCAAAGCTGTTTTCCATGCATTTTCCTGACAATTTGTCATTATGTCTCGTTTGGCCATGGATTTTGATTTCTGGATGTAAAGTAGAGACTAGGAAACTGAAATTTCCAGGACCAAAAAACTTACGTAGAATATTCCTTACTGTATCAATAGTCACTGCTTGATTGTTGGTCCAAAATGTTGTTACAGGACTCAGATATGTATTTACAATAACAGCTCTGTATGGCAATAGAGATAATAGAGATGGAAGAGCTGAGTTATTGTCCAGGATACTATTCCAGACTTTGAAAAGCACAGTTGAGACACAAGAACGATGTATTAAAAACACAGCAGGAGGCACAGATCACCTGGAAAAAACAAAGTCTTCCTTTAGCACTACCTATCAGCCCTTGGACTGCATCTGGGCTGCAGGACACCCCCAGCACCAAGGCATGGCACTGTGTCTGCAGAGTCCTGTGGCAGCAGGGAGGCCACCCTGCCCTGGCCCAGCCACAGCCAGTGCCAGCCCCCAGCTGCACCTCCTGCACTCTGCTGGCTGCACCTGACAAGGGGAGATGACTGATTAAAGTGACAGGGTTTCAATCGAGAGAAGAGCTTGTTTTATAACAGGGCTGTCTACTTCAGTAAATCTCTGGCTTTATCAGCTCTGTGCAACTGGCTCATTTGCACCTGATGGGTGGCAGTCCATCCCTGGCAGCCCCTTGTCAGTGACAGCCTCAGGTGCCTAAGCATGGCAGGCTTGATACAAGTCAGACCCTGCTGCGAACAGAGATTAACCTGCAAAATCATGCAGAGCTCCTTCTGAGAGTGTATTCTAGCCAGGCACAGCAAAACTGCAGACTCCATCAGACTTGGTAAACTTTCTTTAGCTCCTCCATTTCCTGCACTTCATTTACATTCACTCTGGAGGATGAATAAAAATAACCAGCGACCCAGGCAGCCTGACTACTGCATAGAAACCATATGAGCCAAGAAATTTCTAAACAGTCTTTGTATAACCAAGTAGTTTGCCAGACAACACTGGAGTGGCTTTCAAAAATCTGCATAGCCATACAGAAGATGAAATATTAATCAATTTAATCTTGAAATATTTGGTTAAATTAATATTAATTCACCATTAAATTTTTAAGAGTTTCATATTTTATAAGAAAATCACAGTGAAACTACCAATAGGGACTTAACATTGAAACCAATTATACAAGATCATTAAGCAATGCCTCAAAAAACAATCCAAATATTTCTCAGTGATAAAGAGGAATTAAATGAATTTTGTTTACAAATCACTGTTTGTGCAAATTCTCACTGGAAAGGATATTTGCTCTCACTCATAAATGTGTCATGTACATTACTAGAACATTAACATATTCTTCAGTTGTGTAATATACGTATGTTCCCATCTTTTTTTTTTTTTACTACATCAATAAAGTAGAGTAAACCCTCTGAAATCTTTCTATGGTTATTGGTGAATGTTCTTGAAGAAGCTGACTTACTGATAGGTGAAAACAAAAGTATGATTGGAATCTACTATCTTCTGACAAAGCAATAGGGACAATAGTGGAGGTTTTTTCAAGTGGGCCTATTCAATTTCTGCTAGTAGTTCCAAGCCTCACAGCTAATTTATTCTTGAGGATCCAATTTTCCGTTCCACAAGTACACCTATATTTCTTCTATCAGTGTAATTCTTTAAAAAATCATCTTGATAATATCAGATGCATTTAAAGCATAAGCAATAGATTTTGTTCAGTTATTCCCCTTCCTTTATATCTTCTTCTAAGGCAGTTTACTTTTGCCCTCTCAAGTATTCATAGTGTCCAACAAACTGCAGCCAGAGTATCTCAGGCAGTTCACTTCAGATGTGAGCTACCAGCTTACAAAGTCACAATGCAGACTCTTTCACTGTAGCACAGTGTACCCAGATTCAAATTAATTTTTCAATACCATTAAAATCTTGTTTGTATAAGGAACAACACTGGACTGAAATGGTGCATGGGGTTTCATAATTAGATAAAGCCATTGTTTAGAGTCAGACAGAGCCCGTTTACAGTTCAATAAACCACTTGTCACAGTTGCTTGGTCAGAGCAGACCTGGGTGTCAATGGAAACAGTTAGCACCGAGGTAGCGAAATAAATTGGTCTCCTGGGTAAATAAACTGAACATCAATATGAATATGCCTCATCAGTAAAGACTGTAATTTATAAAGGTTTTATAAACGCTGTTTTATATACACTGATGTTTAAAGAAACGCCTTGATGTCTTTTATGCTTATTTTTTTTTTAAAGGATTAACAATGGCCTTTAGTCCATGATCATACATATTACTGCAAGCAATAAAAAATAATGCCAACGCTTACAGCAAAACAGCACTTTGACTATTTTTCTTAATAAATAAGTAGAAATAATTACACCAGATTAAAGGTGTTTTTGCATTTCTCTTGTTGGTTTTGCCATTTGGAAGCACCCAAGAGAATCAAACAGAGGCCCCCTGAACACTACCCTGCTTCCAGCCAAGATGAAGTGCAACTTCTTGTCTCTCCCAGCACCATCAGGATGTATCCACTGGTGAAATCTAGCACATGATGCTCTGAAACTAGAACAAATTTTAGCTTTTCATTGTGAGACTGCTTTATCCTTAATTCTTTAAATGGGTTAGACTTATTTAGACTTGTGCTTGTGAATAATCTCAAGAAAGCCATTAGTACCATACAAGATCATACACTCTTAGATAGTCAGTGCTTCTTAGTTCTTTCTTGACCAGAACTAGCTAAAGGGCTAAGAATACAAATAATGCTGAACAGTCTGCAGACTAAAAGATGATCAAAGAAAATTTCATGAACCTCTACTATCATTTAAGAAAACTGACATGGTAAAAACAATCTGAACACAATTACTAAACAGAATTTTCTTATCTCTCTGTGTGCACATATATATATGCATGCGCACACACTCCGTACACACCCCATAAACTGCAGCTGCTCAAAATCATGAAAATCCAAATACAAAGGTTCCTATTAATACTGCACTCATTTGCAAAAGTGATCATTATTCCTGGCCTGTGTCTAGACTGAAGAAAAACTGATGGATTGCTTTTTCTGGAACACTTCCCAAACCAAAGGACATCAACAAAGTTATTATTTCCATAGAAATAGTTTGCTTAGCCCTAAATCAAATTTCCGTTTTAACACATTAATCCATGTACATCTATAGAAAGAGAGGGTGGGAGGGTGGAGAACAATAACATTAGTAAAATTACACATAATTTTGGAAAGACTTAAAAAAACACACTCTGTCTTGCTGTTTCCTTTACTGTTCATTATATTTCTCCCTTTGACACTACTATTATAAGGAAGGCAAAAATATCTATTAGGTTTCAAGTCCAAAGCAATTAATCACATGAAAACTATTGAACTATTTTAAAAGTTTCCTCTTCAAAATGCATAACATGTTTGTTCTTAAACGATTATTATTTTATTTCAATGCTATTTATAAATGACTTATCAAACTGAAATGCCTCTTACTTTCAACTCTTAGCTTATATTCCAATGCTTCTGAATTCCCTCCGCATTGCTCACCCAACATTGTTTTTCTGTTCTTTCCAAAAGAAATGAAAAGCATTCTCTTTTGTACAAACTGCAATACTTCCATTTACCAACCCAAAGAAACAATAAATTAATTTGCTCCTCTTTCTTCAGAGGCAATTCTAAGATTCTTTATTTTTTTCCCCCCAAACATCAAATATTGAACTCTTTATTCTAACTCAGCCCATTCTGTGATTAAATACCAAAGTTCATTTCACTTGAGAACAGATAGTTCTATTTTTCTTTCCAAAGCAAATCTCAGAAAGCAACTCAGGTCCAACTAATTACAAGCAGGTTTATTAGAACAGTCTAGATATGGGCAATTTCAATAGAAATCTCTGCAGGAAACGGAGAAGTGCACATTACTGTGGAATATAAGTGACAAGGTCATTACAAGCCCCCTGTGCCTCCCTCAGTATCTCAGGCCAGTTCTTCAATTTCTGTGTCCTCTTTATATTCAAACACAGATGTCATAGTTTCACTTCCTCTCTCACTTTCTACTATGTTGGAAAATTAATTTTTCATTGTATCTGAAGGTTGGCTTTAATGCCCCTGACACATACTGTCCAAAACAACTTGGAACCTGTATTTCTTCACAGCCTTGACCTGACAGGATCCTTTCAGGGCAACATGACTTTACTTGCTCAGAGGCATAATTCTTGCTCTTTTTTCCCATGTAAATGTCTAAAATACTATTTTAATTAAAATTTCTTAGATTGTTTCTCTAGCTGTCAACCCACTTCATTATATTGAAACACAAAAGTAGAAATTCCCTGCTCAGTGTTTATATAAAACTTGATAATTCAGGGCCAAATTACAAATAATTTTTTCTAGACATACCACTTCTCTCTCTTCATATTTTTCTTTTCTTAAATACACACAACTCACCAGCATAATGCTGTCTGTACCCACCACAAAAGGAAATTCCCTCCAGGAGGGAACCAAGCTACAGTTCAGGTAACTAAGGAAGGGAAACCAACACAAAGTCAAGAGTGGAGAATCTGTGAGCATGCAGCCTCTTCTAAAAGCATGGCTTTCTATTTAAGTATGTAATCAAGACTTTGACATTCAATCACACACATTGGTGTAATATGATTAGTTCAGGAAGTTAATAAAAAAAGGCATTGTTGCCGCAAGAATAAAATGATAATTTGATGAAATAAATTCAGAGATATCCCTAAAATTACAAAATATCATAATCAGATAAATGTAGAAATAAAATTTGAAACTAAAGAGCTCCAGTCAAAGATCAAACACTTCTCTTTCCAAGCTGGACAATAATTCCATTCAGCCATTTAATTTCTCTTTTAATTTGTAATTGATTTACAGTGGAGGATCTGCCATGGATTAACCTCATTTCCAGTTTTAAGTTTTTACCTCTAGGAGATAAGTAACCCCCCACCACTTAAAAAAAGCCCCACCTTTTCCCACATGAATACCACTCTGTTTTCCTTCAATCTTTCCACCATTTCTGGCTCAGAAATTGCAAAAATCAGACTTCTGCCTTTAGTATTCCCCAAAAGACCTACCATTCTCATAATTGAAAATCATTTTAAACTGAAATGGCATTATGAGCACCACTGAACAACTGAAATACTATGCAAATTCTAACAAAAGGCAGCACCATAATGCCTGAGTGTGAAAGTCCTAAAACATGACACTGACCGTGTTAATCCTGGAATCTCCTCCCCCTGCTGAAAGCGTGCCTTTGCAGCCCTCATGTTCCCTTAGCACAGCTTTATTTTAGCACAGCAAATAAAGGGAAACTCTTTCTTCTTGATTCAGGCTGGTTTTCCTTCAGGTAGATGAACACTGAAGTAGAAAGAAATTGTCAGTGTCATACCCTGCTTGAATGAAATCACTATTCCTCTTATCACAGAGCAGAAACAAGAAACACATCAATAAATAAAGATGTATTATTCTAGACTGTCATTTTGGTTATTAGGGTAATGTATTCCAGAAGGAAGGGAGGAAGAATAGAGTGCTCTTCCAGTAAATATGTGGCTCTGCAGGTATTAACTGAACAGAAATACTGCAGCAGAGCTCCAATTTGCAGGAGCCTGCAGCAAGGTTGCATTCACAATAAGGTCAGTAAAAAATGGCAAACACATTAGCAAGTAAGCTACTCCCATAAGTGTATGACACTTTTTCAATCAATATTTTGTGGGAATTTAAATCACAATGATTTTATTATTTTATAAATCTAGGTTAGCATGTGTATAATGACATGTCAGTTCATGTGCAGTGTCAACATTAAATGCCAGTTTTGAATTCAATCAGGCATGTTATTAAAATGAAAACTGATTGACATTTCCAAGACCATTAGCTCTCCCATAAGTAACTTAGACCAACCCCCTAAAGAGAGTGAATTATGTCCACTTCAGTGTCCAGCAGTCCTCCTACACAGAGTATAAGCAACAACTCGTTTCCACATACACCACGTCTGGATTTAGT
Organism: Rhabdornis inornatus; assembly: GCA_013397075.1. Lineage (NCBI taxonomy): Eukaryota > Metazoa > Chordata > Aves > Passeriformes > Rhabdornithidae > Rhabdornis > Rhabdornis inornatus. Next base: position 130,791 of record VWZS01002607.1, on the reverse strand, counting down.
CCAATACGATTCTGTGATTTTTAAAATAGAGGTGCACACTACCACAGAGGTATTGGCCACCACTGGTGGAAAGGTCCAGAAATACCTCTGGCTGAGAAGGATATAGCACACAGTCACAGTTGCAGAGGAAAAGACTTACCAAATTGATTTAAGCATCATATAAAGCTTTGGCAACTTGAGGAAGAGTGAGAATAACCTGGTAAGTGATCTGATCATTTCACTGCTATTTTTCATCTGATTTGTCAGTTAGTGGTTAAATCTTGGTGTTACTGAATTCAACCAGACTTGTGTCAATGACCTCAACACACTAAATATCTCCTACCACAGAGACCTTTCCTGAAACTGCAGTCAATAGAAATGCTATTAACTTGTGTAATTGTAGAAAAGATGCATTATTACATTCACTAGTCAGCACATAATATGACAAATCATACTTCATTCAATATCCTGTAATTAAAAATACTTCTTTCAACAGCTGGATCATGGAATGCAGGGAGGCAGCATTCCCTTTCACACTGCACAAACAATGCCTGGCTAATGGAACTGAAAACAGACCATACCTGTGCCAACCATAAGAACAATTGCAAGGCTGGGAATGAGAGGTCAGAGCAAGTGGAAGTGGTTAAAGGGCCACTGAGGCATGGCTGGGCTCCACCAGCTGAAGGCATTTCAGCAGGGAAGAGAAAACATGGTTTTTGTGGGTCTGCAGAATAGGTCATGAGTGACAGGATGGATTACAAAGGTCAGTGAGTAGTCATGTGTGAGTGCGCTGAAAGAAGTTTAGGAAATCTTGGAAACTGTTAGTGGGAAAGGGATGACAAGTAATAGGTTTTCAGGGGGAGGGGGTGGATGAAAGCTAAAAGATACCAGCTGGCTCCAAAAACCATGACCAAGGTTCCAGGTCTTCTCTTAAGCAAGAAACTTAACTAAAAGATTTCTTNTTTTTTTTTTTTTTTTGCCTAGCTCTGTCTAAAGCTCTCACAAGATGTCTCTGATTACTTCTCTGGGCATTTATAAATACACAAAGGCAAGATCCTCTCACATGATCACAGATATTTGTCTTCCATACACATACTTTTCCCAAATGTAAACAGCCTAGAAAATCCGGCCATTGGCTGCCTGCAAAGCTAAAAAGACATAACAAGGTACTGACACAAGTCCCTGAACCAATCTGTCAAAAACTGCCAAGAGAAGGCAGTGATTACTAAAGCTACTGTGTACTCTGCACAACTAACATTATGAGGAGAAGAGCATTTCACCAATTTCAGCTGGAGTCTAGGGCAAAATTACATAGAAGAAGGTGCAAAGTAGATGTCTGAAGTTTACAGGAAATGTGACTATTTATTAGTAGCTGTGACAAGGAGAAAACCTGAACACCATGACCTTACAGTCATAGCTGAAAGTGGTATTTTTGGTGGTACAGCTCTGGGTCTGTACCCAGAACAAGTGCAAAGAGAACTGGGAGATGAAGACTGTGCACTGAAACCCAGATGTTCTTAATCACAGGGGCAGGTAACCAGCTGCCCCCCTCAAAGAGTTTTCCACCACTGGCCAACACTACCTCTGGTTTTTACAGAGCAAGATGGGTATTTTTTTGCCAGCTCTCATTTCATGAAATCCTATCAGTCATACCTGCATTTATTGAACCTACTCCACTGAGAGCACAGCTGCACATTTTGGGACACAGGGCTTTTCTTCCCCCAGCTGTATTACTGCTATTATCACTATGCATATGACCTCAGAAATCAGGTATCTACTTAGAAATTCCTACAGTGGCTGCACTTCCACCTGACCTTCACTTTATTCTGCCCACAGACCTGCATCCTACCTCTCATCTGTGCTATGGTGCTTATCCAGGTCTGCAGCAGCAAGGATGGGGCTTCCCTGGAGCTACACTGTGGATCACCTGTAGCAATGATTGCCCAGTCAAACAAAGGTAACAGCACTACAACAAAGAGCTCTGGTTTACATTAGGAAGCTATTTTCCAATGGTTTCAGTGTTTGAACTTGTCTCTACTCATTGCTCTTCTAGGAATTTCTAAAGCTTGATGTGAAGTGTGGCTCTCTCTCACCACAGAACAGAGCAGCACAAACTCCTTTAGCTCCTTTACAGTCCAACTGTAGATACTGCAAGGGCAGGGAGATTTTTACAAACTTATTATTAGATATTGAAAAAAAGTTTGCTAATAAGTGATTAAACAGATGTGCTGTTCTAGAGTGTGTAGATATTTTGGTTTTGTTTTTGATGAAGAGACTATCTTCACCATTAACAAATAATTATCCATTTAAAATATAAGATGTAGATGTAAAAACTTTGAGTCACTTACTGCAGTTGGAAATTACTGATGAGTACTGTTGATTACCACTGCAGTTTTTCAAAAAGCTTTAAGATTAAGAGACATTCACTGCTCTTCTTCTGTCAGGTGCCTCAAAAAGAAACCATGAGAAGAGACACACAATGAAAAACAGCAGGTTATAGCACATGAGACTCCTTATTAAAAACATAAAATGCCTTTCACTCTTGCTTTTATTAAGTCTACTTTTCAAGCCAAATGAAAGTTAGGTGAGCCGATTATAATACAAGTCACGTCTAACTATTTCATTATCCACGTCCTGCAGCACGGTCGCCCACAGAATACCTTTTGAAAGCTCTGGAGTGGCGGCAGCAGGTTGAATATAATGAACAGTGTTACAAATGGGGACATGAGACGACAGGTCTGGTGAAGAAGGAGTCTCCTGGAAACTGTATGGCTGTAATTACTGAGTGCTGGTGCTGTCTCAGTTGGCTTTGAACAAAGGTAACCGCCTTCAGCAAGTTATATTTCCTCAGCTAGCTAAAATGAAACCAGTCAGAGACACAAATATTTATGATACACAATACATAACCAAAGTCATTGTCTGCTTTTATTACCTTATTTTTGCTGTCGCTCTGAAGTCTCCCACATCAACAGCACAAGAGAATTAAACAGTGAAGCACTGAATTATTTTTAAATTAGACTTCCAAAAGTAGAATGTTAAAGTCATACTTGCAGGAAGATAAAATGCTCTTATTCTGGGCACTTTGCTTGCACGTCACCTTTGTTTCTCAATAACTCATGCAGTTTGTTGTTCAAGAATCTGTCAAGCAGAAGTCAGTGAGAGCTGAGACCCCTGCCTCCTTGCATGTGAGCACCCCTCAAACACCCAGCAGGAATAGTTTGGTAATAAAGGGAGCATCTGGTGCAGGCAGCATTGGAGACAGCAAGACTGAGAAGAAAGCTCGGGCTAATCTATGTTTTCTCATCTGTGATCTGTTAAATCTCAGAAATGGGTTCACTTGCCCATACAGTAAAATACCAGAGAATAGGAGACAATCACGTCATAATTAGAGAAGACACAAGGTGAGAAAGAATATCTCTGTTGAAGTTATTTCTGTTATTATCTGCATGCCCCAACTCCTGTTTCCCTCTTACCTCTTTTCCTGGAGAATCATAAATCGTGAAAATTCCTTTCCCAACACTAGTGATAATCATTAGGTTGTATAGGAGAGAAGACAACTGGAGCTATTATATCATTATTCTTCATCTTTATACCAGTTACGGTTTAATGCCTGCTGGCAGCTAAGTACCACACAGCCACTCACTTGCTCACTCCCCCAGGCAGGATGGCAGAGAGAATCAGAAAAGTAAAAGTGAGAAAACTTGTGGGTTGAGATAAAAACAGTTTAATGGGAAAAGTAAAAGCCATACACACAAGCAAAGCAAGGAATTCATTCAGTACTTCAGGCAGGCGGGTGCTCAGCCATTTCCAGGTAAGCCAGGCTCCACTGCACATAACTGTGACTCGGGAAGACAAACACCATCACACAATCACTGAGGATGGAAAAGACCTCCAATATTATCAAGTGCAATCTTACACCAAATACCACCATACCCATTAAACCATACAGCTGAGTGTAACCACTCCAAACACTCCTCCTCCTCTTTCCCCAGGCTTCATGTGCTCAGCATGACTCCATATGGTTTGGGATATCCCTTGGGTTAGTTGGGGTCATCTGTCCTGGCTGTGTCCCCTCCCAACTCCTTGTGTACCCCCATCTCCTCACTAGTGGGGTGAGGTGAGGAACAGAACTGGCCCTGACTCTGTGCAAGTGCTGCTCAGCAACAGCTAAAACATCCCTGTGTTATCAACACTGTTTTCAACACAAATCTGAAACACAGCCCCACAGCAGCTACTGTGAACAAAATTAACTATGCCCCAGCCAAAACCAGCATAATACTGTATTTTTTCATGGTCAATTATTTAAAGAGGCAAAAAAACACAAATCAAAATAGGTTCACAGAGGTAAAATGAAAAGTACTACAAGTTCGGGGGAAAAAATTTATAATGAGCAATTAAAAAGAAGGGAAAGTTAACTAGTGAAGAGATGAATAAAAGATGACACAATATGACATGAAATATAATGAATGGAATGAGAGAGGTCAGCCAGGTGCACCTGTACAGCTCTTCAATGTTTTCAAAGATTTCGTATCACACAATGCTCTCAATGATACTAGGAGGCAATATATTTTAAAGTAGACAACACAACACATAAAATGAGCCTTCAGAAGTTACTGCAATAGTATTTGAGTTACATCCAAAACACCCAGAATTCCATTTTATTTGTGGGTGACCAGTTGTAGTTTACCTTTTACTCTGGAGGCACAGAGTTATCCACAGCAGTTCCCATTACCCATCAGCCAGTTAGGGCTCTGTTATTATCACTGTACAAACACGCTGGGAGCACACATGAAAACTGCTCTGCAGAAGTGAACTAGCAAAGAATGAAACATCAAAGCTTTTACATATAGACACTGTGGAAGAAGAGTTATTTTACCACTATTACCACAGCAGGAAACCAGGAAAAAATGCAGCAGATTTACAAGATAAAATCAGAGCCCACACTCTCCATCCCACTTTCACTATCCTGCAAGTCCCACATTCTCATTTAAGCTTTATGAATGAGAAATTCATTTGAAAAGGGGGTTTCTATTCTTTATTACTCTGTTCTTCCTGAAGAGGTATAACCAAAGCCATAAGGGAAGCATCTTTTGCCAGAACAAGCATCAAATCTGGGTAGAGTCCAGGACTAGCACTAGGACAAGAAGACACAGGTTTCAGTTGCACCAAGGGAGGCTTAGGTTGAACATTAGGAAAAAATTCTTCACTGAAAGGGTGATTAGACATTGGAATGGGATGCCCAGGGAGGTGGTGGAATCCCAAGACTGGACATGGCACTGAGGTCTGGTTAGCATGGTGATGTTGGGTCATATGTTGGATTTGATAATCTCAGAGGTCTTTTTCAACCTTATTGATTCTGGTATCCTGTGACTATTTTGGGAGTCAAAGTGACAGAATTGCCGAGTCCTATCCAAAAAGAGTGGCTGCTGTGGAATCCTGTTTGGCTGATCCCAAATGGGTAGAAGTGGCTACTGAGCCCCTGGACACATGAGATGAGGGAACAGGGGCCAGCCTGGACAGCTGAGTGCTTCAAACAGAGAGCAGGAGTAGAACTTGGCAGATTTGGCCAATGAGGTCACACGTCAGAAACCAGACGTGTAAGTAAGGATAAACTCCCTGGGAACAAGAATGTCACAGAACCATGGCATACACTGAAACTAACCCTAGAATACACAAGACAACTTTTGGTGGATGACACTGTGTGTGTATGCTGGATGGTGAGCAGCCATTGTATGCAGCTCTGCACACAGGAAAATCTCCTATGCAGCCAACTCATCCTTTCCCAAGGAGCACCCACACTTTTGTCTTGCTTACCACCCCACCAAAGCACTGCAGAACCAAAAAAATACAAGACCTTCATATTAGGCAGAGAAAACAGTGACTGTTAGTAAAACTTCACACAAGTAAACGAAAATAGAGAAAAACAAGTCTAACTGTCAGTACATATTCTCTAATTCTTCCCCAGAGGCTCACATCTTACCACTGCTATAACTGCTGTGCCCTAAAGGCCTCTGTGCTGCAACTACAGTTCTGGCTTTTTTAACAGATTCCTGCCCTTCATCACACCTATTACCACATTACATCCTCCCACTGCTACTCTAAGCACCTTCTATTCACAGCATTGACAATGGGTGATTTCACATGGAGGGCAAAATGAAGCAGCCATGCTTAATCTGGAGCACACAAATTTACTGAGTGTTAACTCTGTTCATAGTGTTGGTACTACTTAAAAGTGTTTGGCACTGCCAGTGGCCTGAGAGGCTGAAAACCAAGCCTGACTGAGATGTGAAATTTCAGCTTCCTTTTCCCCCTGTGCAAGCTGTAAGTATCCTGCAGGTGACAAAAGGTAAATACACCTGAAAGTCAACCCATTAATTTTCTAGGTTAAGCTCTTGAACACACCATCTCAGCTGGTAGAGCATTAGGAAGCCACAAGACATGCTTCAGCATTTGACATGGAAAGCAGCACAGGCTTGGAGACCTGTGGAGCTGCCACCCAGCCCAGGCACCCTTCCAGCAGAGCCACATGATGAGAGCTGCACTGCTTGGCCAGACCCAATTTAACCCAAACCTGTGTCCTGGGAAGGCAGGATGGGCAAGGGCTGCTGGATCAGCAGGTCTACTCTCCCATCATCAGACAGCCTATCTTCCTATCAAACCACATCTTAAAAATACTTCAGTAGGTAGAAGAAGGCAAGGTAAGGTACTGCTATTAGGTTGAAATTATTCTATCTAAAATTTAGAAATGCTTTTAACCTGTGCTACTAACAGGACAACTGAATTTGTTTTTGGAAAAAAAAATTTAAAAACTTTCTTGAGAAGCTGTTCAGCTCAACTACAGATAAACAGTAAGGTATAAGTACAGCTTCACTCCAAACACAGAAACACCAGGTGATTTCAATCACTGACTCCTAGATAAAATATTCAAACAAATGAAGTGACAAAGAAGATTGAGAGTCTTTTGCCATCTGATAACAGTGTGTCATGCATGGTTACTGAGGGCATTATTAACACACACACATACAACCAGTGATGAAGATTTGAAAGCTTTCTATATACAAGTTAGTAAATTTTTTCATAGGTGAGTCATTAAAGGTACTTCTTATGATGATAATATTTTATATGACTAATATGGAGGCTGAAGGGGTTTTGCCAAATCAGTTCCTAGCTGTACCAAATAAAATACAAAAATAAATTAAAAAAACAGTGGCATCTATCAGAACAAAAATATCTATCAGATCCTAGTTTAAGGCTTCTGCATCTGTCCTGAAAGTAAGGTGGCATGGCAAGAACTATACAAATAAGAACATCAGCCTGAAACATGAATCAATAAAGTCAAAAGCACTCCCACTTGTGTTCACAAAAAACCCAGAGTCCAAAGGCTTCGCCTAAACAGTTTAAGCAATTTGTGCACTGTATTATTAGTGGTAAATATCCACTGGCTAACATTTAAAAGACCTGAATGGCCAAGAGTGATTATTCTTAAAATAATGTCTCAAAATCATTTAGATAAAGGTTTATATCTCTATACTTCTGATCAAAAACTTAGGATGCAACTGAGAATACATGGCAGAGCAGATTTGCCCTACAAAAACTTACACTAGGAAGCAGTTGCAATCATTTTGAGCAGAGGTTTTGAAAGAGGAAAAACAAAGAGCAATATAAGCAGTAATTGCTAATGTTAGTCCATTCAGACAGTATTACCTTTTATCTGCAGACTGCCTGTAACACTCCCAGAAATGACTTGGTAGGCAAGGCAACAAGCAGTATCTTTTCCAACTTGGTTCTTAAAGAGTATCCCTTCCTTATCCGCGACATCATTTATATTGTTCCTACTGCTGTTGCTATCAAGCGTGTTACACTGCCAAGAGTGCTGAAGAATTCAGCATCTGTTATGTATCTTTTCCCTGTTTAGGATAAACAGTGTGTATTTATCAAGAACCCATCTCTGCTGATTAACCACCCTGTTTCTCCCTTGCTTCCCCGTTTGCAATTCTCTTCCATAAAATTTCCGCCTGGACTAAATCTTTGCCTGCACACACACCATATGGCACAACGATACAAATGAGATGAGACTAAGTTAATTGATTGTATTAGACACCATAAAACAGATTTTAAGTTCAATGATGAGCATTTTTTCACCTATGCAGAACACAGAGGTGTCACCCAAGGCTTGGAGCAACAGGCTTTTGCACACACAAGTTATTTGTGCACAGAAGAGAGGAATTCCTCCTTTCATGGACTAGAGATGAAAGAATAGCAGTCTTTATATGCATATTTGATTTATGAAACTCTATTTTTCTCCTTGAAGAGTACATACCTAAGAACTGACACAGCCATATCTAGAGCTCAAAGATATGTGAAGACCTTTACCAAGCAAAGCAACGATAATCTTAAGAGTCGAGGAATCACATTGCAGTAGCTTTACTCACAGAAAAATTAGAACCAGGCTAAGAGAGACTGCAAACAAGTGACTTTCTCTGCTTTTCCTGATGGTTTCTTTTTTTAATTACTTCATTCTGGGATGTAGGGATACACACAAGCCCCACAAGCATCTCTCATGTAGTTTTACTATCTGTTACGTCTAGCCCCCTGCCAAAATTTTTTGCATCACCTGTGATGAAATCCAAGGAAAAGGAAAACTGTCACTTTAATACAGCTTCCAAATAACACACAGCAAGGTATTTTAGAAGAGGAGACTTTATATCTATTCAAAGAAAAGAGCAAATATGAAGAATTTTTCTAAACAAAGAGGGGGAAAAAGGTCACAAAAAGAACCTTAATATGCAGTAAAAATAAATAAATAAATAAATAAATAAATACTGAGCTGCTGTTGAGCATGGACATAAATCAGATGCTGGTATGCTCTCTGCTGCTTATGTGTGGTGTTGCTCATCACTACCATAATTCATACATGGAAAAAAATTCTCTTTTAAAAATAATTGGGGTGCAACTGATTTCAATGCAAATTCAGGAACATAAACAATGATACTCACAAACAAATACTTTCTACCGAGGTCACCAAGCAAATGGGAATTCTCAAAGATCATGACCAACTCCACTACATGAGAAAACATCAGTTTCAATGAAGTAGGTACAGGAGCTTTCAATTTTTGTTTATAGAATACTAAGTATATTAGTTGTACATTCATGATTTTTTAAATGAAACTTCACATGATCTATCACAATGTCATTTTGCATTATTTTTATTCTCAAAATGTAAAGATTTCCATATGGAAACATCTGCATTTTCCAAATGTTTCTAGAGCCCTTTGTACTAAACCTTACAAAGTAGCTAATCTTTAATTTTTTTTTCCTTTCCCCTCTCTTGCCAGTACAGGAAGAGCAAGAAGAGATAGAGGTTGCAACTCCAAAGCAAAAGTGGCTCTGCATCCGTGAGTCCCTGCCCTTGTGAGTAAAAGGTACTCATGGCTCCAAGGGCTCACTACAGCCCCTGGAAGGGCCAGGGGAGTGCCAGACCCCAGCCCAAGAATCAAATCTTCCCAGGGACAGTCTGGGAAGACAGACTGGGGCATCTGTCCCCTTTGAAAGGCAAGCAAACTTTTTACTACAGCCTTTCCTCTATGAAGTGGGTCATTACAGAGCAGGGAGCATTCACGGACGCTCCAGAGAAAAGTGGTTTGCTGTTGGATCAGGTTTTTTCTCAGCAAGAAGGGTTAAGGCTCTGTCATCCAGAAAACCAGAACAAATAACATAAGCCTGGTGGCAATCCTGCTCCAAGGGGGTGGAGGAAAATTCAAAACAAAAGCAATATATGCAGTTTGCAATGTCAAGCCATTACCAAGAGAAAGATTGTGGGGTAAAGTGCTGCCTGAGCACACAAGTTTGGGACTGACAGGCAAGACAGTGTGTCCTTACTGGGTGCAGAGAAAGGCTGTACACACGCTCCAGGTAAGCAGAGCATCACATCAAAGGCACACCTGACTCCACAGCCATTTTCCTGCCTAATGGGAATAACCCCCAGGACCCCAAACACTGCCTAACAGCTTGGATCAAAGAGGACAAAGAAATATTTGCTATGCTCCTGCAGAATTGGAGTTTGCACTACAACGAAGATAAAAGAGTATTTGTTTGTCCTCATTACATGAAGCTTTTTCAACAAAATAATTAACTGTAGCATAACAGAAAGCTTCACTGGATAAGAATTTTTAAAGCATGTGTTGAAATCCAACTACTGAGAATGAATTTGAAAGGCCATGTAGGAATATGGAAAAAAGATGCGAGGCTTTTTTTAGAACTTTATTTTTTTAATATTTTCCACCCTCTTAAAGCATAGCCATCAAAGCAAATAAAAGTTTAATAAGTAAAAAAACATTTTAAATGAAAAACCATGATTAACTTATTAAGATCCATTAAGTGTATAATTACAAGGATTCTATTACATTAAGATACCAATTTCTTTAAAGCCAGAAATAATACCTGCTGAAACTTTAATTATTTAAATGAGAAGAGAAAAAGGCATGTTATCTTCTCTGACAAAGATTAAAATCAATTTAATTGCTTCTCTGCTGCATTGACACGATTCTTGCTGTGAGTCAAGCAACCAAAAAGGGAAATTAATACTGCAGCTGTTAATCAAGTGATATTTGTGTGCTTCATCTTATTATAGCAGGAGCAAGAATAACTACGACTTTGGAGAGTTTGTCCACACTATATTTCACAGAATTTTTTTGCTTGAAAGAGCATCTTTACTTAATTTGAGTCGCAGGCGTCTTCAGGTGACATGCAGCCTGAGAAAATTGTATGTTACATTGTTTGATCCCCTCATAGAAATTGTTCTTCCAAGAGTAAGGTTTATTTCAAATAAATTTGCCCTCAGGTATCTGACTCGCTGGTATGAAATTACCAAGTCACACCAAAAAGGGATAGAAATACAGCTGGAGGAGAAGGTTGCCTATGAATCATACTTTCAAGGAAGAAAGCAGGTCAAAGAAATCAACAATTTCAGTAAAATTAGAACATGCATTTGAAAACACAACAGCTGAGCACACAGCACAAACCATGGCTTCTATCTGCTGATTTAAAAATGTTTATCCTTGCAGTGCCTTTGTTAAACTTCTGCACCAAGTGAATATTCAGCAACATCTACAGTCAACAAATTAATGGATCTGATTGTAAGAAAAATGGCATTGTGAGATATTTATGAGTTCTGAAATACAAACCCGTGTGGTGCCTCATCATCCCTTATCAGCCCTTGTTAACTTTACAGATGATGAGAAGCACCAGAATAACTGAGGTTGTCAAAACTAATAGATCTCAGAGGCTCAGCATCAGCACAGTTCAGTTCCATCTACAGTCCACTTTTGAGAAATTTTAACTCCTTCACATCTCTTCACTGAGCAGGAACCAATTCCATTACCTGGGCTGTTATTTACTGTTGGCAGCATCAGGCACTACTCTAGATATCTCAGGAAGAGCAGGCAGCACTTTTGGGGAAGAACTTGTGTTTAGTGGCAGAAAAATACCAAGTAGGTCAATTTAAATACAACCTAAAGTACCTTACTGGAAATTTTAGGATCTGAGAACAGCAAAACAAAGGTTAAAGTTTTTGAGAAGGGCTTTTCTAGGACAGTATGGGTATATTTGCTAACAGAGAAGAATAATTTTTACCACTAATTCTTCACTTAATGCACTAGCAAGCATTAAATAACTAGGCACAGAGTTAAATGACTGTTTTCACACTGCAAAATTGGTTTGAGTTTTGTTTATTGCGAAGAGTCAGTGGACATGAGGAGCCAATTCTCTTTTCCTTCTATATGACTTGGGCAGTTTCATTTTAATTCAGTGCTTTAAACTGAGTATTTGGTCACTTCACAGCCCCTGCTGTGGCTGACTGTGCTGCTATCAGACCACCAGGTTATATTCAGTTTGGCCAAAAGTGGCTGTGATGGATCCCAAAGGCTGGTTTTTAAGAAAGAAAAGCGTCAGTGAGTTTTGATACCAGACTGCAGAAACCAGCCTGGGTGTGGGTTGTGACAGACTCCCAGAGTTCTTGAAACTGAAAGCCAGGGAGCCCTATTTAGAAGGGATTTTGGCTCCATTTTAAGATCTTGCAGATAGGCTCAGGGCTAGGTCTGCTTTTGAATGCTTATCTTCTGGTTCACTGAGAAAAAAAAAACAACAACAAAAAAAAAAAACCAACAAGCCTCTGGCTGTAAGACACACTGGTTAACCAGCCATCATTACTGCCTCAATTTTATTTTTTACAGCTAGTACTGGAGCTCCCTGAATCATCCTGGGATAACCTTGGGAAAACTCCCCTAGCAAGACACACACACAGAAAATTTCACCAATACAAGAAGTGTATTTCACCTGTGCACATCCTGCCACCCCCAAGGACCCACTCTGGAAAGAGACTGGAAACATTCTGGACAGACTGTTTCTGCACACAATGCCAGGGAGGAAGGCAAACATCAGACAAGCCACTAAGGATGCTCATGAACACAGCAGCAATTCATGGCAAGTTTATTTACTGTCTCATAAAAACTTGGTACATAGAAACCTGAATTTGTAAGTCTCCTGGAGGCTTTGCAAGCTCCCCAAGGAGCTGCAGGAAGTGGAAGAACATCAGAGCAAGTTGCAAGGAATCTATGCACTGGGCACTGATGGCTGCAGGGAATGCTGCAAATTCAGACAGCCTGGCATGCTGTGGAGCAGCACAGTGGGACCTTGGACAAGAAGCCAAGAAATTCAAGTTGCTATTCAGCAGGGGAACAAAGCCAAGGAGTCCAACAGCATCAGCAAAGAAGATTTTCCTCCCTGCATTAGCTCAGACTCAAAGAGAGAGGCTAGTGACACCAATAAGGACAGAACATGAGCAAGAGTCACTGCAACCATGCAGAAGAAAATCAATCTGTCATGGAGATGAGACAGCAATAGCAGCAAGCTCTCATTGTGCCTGGCAGGCACAGGCAGTTCCTGCACGTGCTCTCACACACACCCCCAGGCTCAGATGGGAGCCTCAGCTGAGCACCACACTACCAGGGGCTCAGAACAAGCCACAGCATCAGAGTAAAACTTTTCACTCATCTGACAGAGCAAACAAATATATCCAATAACCATCATGTCCTCTGGGGTGTGCAGCACAACAAAAAAAAGAAAGAGGTTTAGAGAAGCAGATTGATAGAATGAGTCCAATCTTATTTCCCACAAAATGTGACACAGCAAGCTTCACTTGCTCTGATGCCTGTCAGAGGGCCTTTGTCACCAAGAGACAGTCTGTCCATTTTCTAGGAGAAAGTGGGATTGACTTTAGTGGCTGCTTCTCTTAAGAGTCTTAAATGTAATCCTGCGCATCCAGGAATAAACAGACGTGTTCCATCTTGTTCGACAAGGATAACGTTGTGTTGCCTCTCTTCTTTCCCTCACATCTTGTCCATCCTACCTCTAGCTGCAGGATGCCACAGGAATAAAGGAGTTCTTGGTACATGCTGTGAAAGCCAAATGTTTGGCAGCAATTTTTTTCAATCTACATGGTTACATCCCAGTCAGTCAGGGTACCATTACAATTTATATTGGTCTGTATGTGGCCAACCACCTTACCAGACCGAGTAATTGATTAGAAATACCAAAAAAAAAAAAAAAACCCACAAAAAAAAACACCAAGCCAAACAAACAATTAAAAATCTAAGCAAACAGCTGATGACAGCCACAACATTTTAGGTAACTCAATAATATTCTTTGTCATAAAACATTAAAGCAAAGTGGCCAGAATTGCTGGATGCACACAATTCAGCACTTCCCAGACAGTCTGGTACCTGGCTTTGGAAGTGCTGCATAGCCAGAAGCTGTGTACCATTCTTCCCATGGCATCAGAGCACAGGTCTGCAGAAGCAGCAGAGGGATGCAAAACAGAAGGATATTTACAGGGCAGGGAAATCTGGTGGGAGGAGTGGAACACCATAAAAGCCTCCTGGTTCTAGGGTACTCATCTGAACCTGCCACTGGGGGATAACATCTAAGCATCGTGGTGTACCTTCAGCAGCTTGCACAAAATGGGTTTGAAGCCATGATCCAGTTCTCAGCACTGCCCTCCCAAAGCTATCCCTGGAGCCCAGAGAGCACCTGGAGTGCCCTCAGCAGCTGTAACACAGCACACAGACAAGAGACACAACACAAGCAGGACTGAACCATGCTGTGGCCCAGCCAACATTGCCCACAAGCCACAAACCCCTTGGAAATGCTCAGTGCTTCACACTGCTTAGATCCAAGGCAGACCCAAACATATTTAAAGAGTCTGGACAAAGAGAGATGGGAAAAATACATCTATCATTTCAGGAGCTGGCAGTACTCCTCTTTTGGGGAAATCTATCAAGCAAACCAGTTTTTGTTATTGATTTCAAATGAAATCTACAAAAAGTAGATTCAGTCCTTTCTTCTGGACATAAAAATGTTTTCAACCTGTATTCTACACATAATTGTGAAGGTTCCTTCAGAAGCCATTTTGCTTTTTCCAAGTACTTCACTTCCACAAACAGCAGACAAACATAGCTTGTAGTTATTAGATATTAGCCTTAAATCCTCCCACTGCTCTCAACAACACCAATCCCAATTAGATTTTTTGTATTTCCTTCATCTCTTTGTAGAGATGAAATGCTCTCTAGCCACTTGGCATGGCACCAAGATGAATATTTGCAACAACTGTAGAACACCATAGCCTAAATCCCACTCCTGCTAGAAGTTGTGGTGTTTTGCAGTAGAGGCAGGGAGGTACTGTAAAAGGAAGCAAAACCTGGTTTGATTTTTCTTGTGAGCATAATTTCACAGAATAAAAGTGGGTCAGAATCAAAGGAGACTTTTAAATTATTAGATAATTCTTATTTTATATTATTGATTATATTTTAAATTTAATCAAATATAAAATGCTGATTATATTATTAGATAATAATTATTACTATTAAATTATTAGAGAGCACATCAGTCTTCTGGTATGGAGAGAGCCTAATCTGTGATGGCAAATGTGTAAGAGAACTCCTGCTCTCATGTGCTGAGAATGGAATCACATTTCTCTATATCTTGGCATAGAGCACCAAGGATCCATGTGAAACATTTGCTTTCTCTGGACACTATCAGCCTGAACAAAAGGAGAGATAAAGTGTTACATAACCAATATTTTGGCCTCAGCATTCTTTTTCTCAGCCAACAGCATTTCATAAAATTAGAAATAGTAAAAACAGATTTCAGGTCCTTACAGCCTGGCAGGAAGCTAAAGGACATCAGAAACTTATCAGGTTTCCAGCATCTCAAGCTTTCCTCAGTCATGCGTTCATCTTCCTTTCCTCATGACTTCTTTCAACACTGATAATTTGCAAAAGGCTTGCAGAAACAGGAAGGAGGGAAGGAGCAAAAGGTGTCCTCACATCTTTCACCATCAGTAGTTTTTATGTTCTGACAGTATGGAAACATAACTAATAGCAAAGCATACATCATTCTCGATGAGCAGTCATCATCAGGGACACAAGAAAAACACAGAGGGGATGCTCTGAAGATTACTGGTGCAATTCAGGGATTGGGAGCTGAGAAGCTACACACACACTTTAGATGCCTGGCAAGTTCTGCACTAGTGGTTCTACAAGGATGCTTGCAATGATTAATTCATGCTTTACTGTCGTATCACATCTGCAGCAAGTTGACATCTCTGCCTCAGTTTTAACTTCTGCAAATTACAGATGATAATTATGGGCTAGGGACCAGTTAATATTTTTCAGGGACCTAAGGCTTGAAAAGGCACCAAAATTGCCACTAGCTATGGAGGGGGGGGGAAAAACATTTTGTATGATGCCCATGAAAGTGCAATTCAATACTCTATGAAAAGAATGCACATAGGTTAGTATATGAGACATGCTGAAATAAAAGGAAATAAGAAAATAGAAGCCTTTAAAGATAAACAGCATTTGTGAAAAAAAGTATATAGCTTGCTCAGAGCCCTATAAATGCTATGGATTTATGAAAAGAACAACAATAATATTATTGTAACTCCTGACCACCCTTAGATATGGCTCCACAAACAGGTTCCACCTGGGAGGTTAAATGTGAATTTACAACACATTTACTACTCTACAGTAACTACCTACATGTATGCTTTTACTGTCCAGTAAATAGAAAGCAGCTTATAACACATTCATGGTTCAGCTCATGTAAATTCAACTATATCTGAATCTCAGGACACTATTATTAAAAAAACATGTATCTGAGGTATTAACAACAGGTCCTGTACGACACCAGCAAACAAAACCTGAAATGAAATTCAATACAGCATAATGTAAGGCAATGCAAGATGATGTGAAAATGGCCTTCCTGCAGATCTATGCACTGAACAGGCATTTAAATCTTATTATACCCGATCATATTGCACTATTTGGGCACATTTCTAGATAGTATAAAGAAACATTATGCCTAGTACTGCTAATTCCCCACACACAGCAGATGGTTTCACCACAGTGGAAATGTGTGTTTCAAAATCAGACCCTATGTAGGGAAGGTAATGACAGAAACCGTGGCATCACATTTCAAAGATACAGAGCTCAGTTTAAAAAAAAAAAAAAGAAAAAGCCAAATGCTACATAGGCAGTTAATATGGCAATGATTTACTGAAACTTCTGCAACAAGTAGGGGAGCCAGAAGTGAGATGCTGATGCTTTCTTTACCTTTATCATGTAGGAGAGAGCCATTGCACAGAGCACAGCTAAGACATGGGGCTCCAAACAACAAAGTTACTTTACGTGCCTGGGGTATCAGAAAAGTAGAACTACCAGCTCCAGCGCTAAAGGAAAGCTCAGTAAGCATGGCAAGCAGCAATGCCACATCCATAACCTAGTGAAGGCAAATACCTTTCTGAACACCTCATGCAGTACAGCCATATCAAGTTCTGGCTCCACTGGAGCCCAATGCAGAAACACCTGTTGTTAGAGGAGACAAACTTGGGATTTCTAAGAAATTTCTCTATAGGGAAAGAATGTCAGCTACTCCTGTTAGGAATTAAAGAGGGCAAAAAATGTGCTCAAGGCAAATTACACCATTTCTATCACAAACTCCCTGCAAGAATGAGATTGCTTTATTTGATAGAAACTTGCATTTTGGCTCAAACATCCTCATGAGTTTGTCCCACCCTCTCTTGAATGCAGCCCTTCCTTGGGACCTGACAGCAATCAGCAGAGGCAGCTGCCTTTTAGAGATCATGACCTGAAAAGCAAGGAAAGACGTTTTTGTGCTCCTTTATCCTATAAGCCTTTAGGCAGATAAATGGGCTTGGCAAACTTCTCACCAGCTCCTGTGAATTTATGTTCTTTGAGACCAGTGTGAATGAGGACAACCAGGTCCAGCTTTTTATGTTTGATATGCAGTGTTCAAAAGGAATTAAATGAGCACGAGGTTTGGGGCAGGGGGGAGCAGGGAGGAGTTGGGGCATGGCTTTTCCCCCAGATATCTTCAAAGAGACTCTCAAAAGACTGCATTGTTTATTCCAGCCCTGACTCCTGGCCCGGAGGAAGCCCTCTCATACAGAATTATCCCTGCACTATCCTGGCAGGGAGCAGGTCTCTTTGGAGGCTGGGTGTGATTTCCAAAGCATGGCTGAGCTGCAGGAGGAGCCTGGACTGTCTCATGAAGCCAGAGGCAGGTTCCAAGTGTCCAGTGCTGCCCATGAGCTCTGTGTGCAGTGCTCAGGGCCAGCTACAGTCCTACAAAGAGCAGCAGCTCCAACAGGGGCTTTATTACTCATGGAAGCTTGGTAAGTTTTGCTGTGATTAGATCCACGTTTGAGACTTAGTATTCATGCATTCCCTCTTGGGATGTAAATGAGCCAAAGAGAGACGATTCACCAGGATCAGCTGCACATCCCATATCAGCTCCTTCAGTTTCCTACACACCAGCATAGCACTCTCCCCTCCTCAGATCAGAACCCACACTGAAGGCATGTCAAAGCTTCTCAGGAAAAAAGTTTTTCATTAAAAATTCCACATTCCCTAAGAAAGTTTTAACAAATTGCCACTTTCTGACATTTGTTTTGTTGAAGAATTTCTGACCGGTTCTGTGAATATAACATTACATGTGCTGCACAAAAATAAACACTTACAGAAGGATAGATAATATAATTTTGGAAACCTGTTAATTAGAGCTAAACATATGAAACATATGTCAGTTACTGATATATATTAAAAATACAGTTAAATATAGCAGCTTGTTTTCTATCACTACAGCTATGTAATAGCTCACAAAAAATGAGAAGTGCGAGGGCAGCATCTTGAGACAGAACATTAGTCTTCATTTGGTCACTTTATTGGTGTCCTATACATATGTACTGAACACAGAACATCACTGCTTTTTGGGGACCTTCAGCATGAAAAATGCAAGTACCAATTGTGCCTTCTTTATCATGGGCAGCAAATCCCGAATCAAAGGTGTTTTCTCAGAGCTGCCATTACTCAACCATGAGAAAGCCTGAGATGTCTTTGGTCAGGATTTGATTATACATACAGCATCTATTGCCTTGGAACATGTGTTTACTGTCCCCAGAATCTAGTTCTGGTACTTCTCCACAAGTTATAGACACTTTCCTTCAAAGTTAAGAGAGAGTAGTATCAGTTTTAAGTGAAGGATATGACACAACATTAACAGAAATGGGATAAACAATCTTTTCCTCTAAGTGTCATTCTTTGCTGGGCAGTAGCCAAACTCCCCATGAAGATGGAGAAAAGATGACAAATTGTTTATGCTCTGCTCTAGAGTCAGTTCCCAAAAGTAGACTGGCCCACTGCACCACAGGCAGTGAGCAGTTCTGTCTGGAGTCAGCCACTACAAGACCCTGCAAGCACATGTCTGGCTACCAACACAAACTCCCCAGCCAGGCTGAATGAACAAATGTATTGGATCCACTCATCATAGCATGGCTGCTAGCAGGAACAAAACCCAGAACCTTCAGTTACAGCCCTACAAGTTACTACCTCCAGCCCCAAAGTAAAAACTCACAAACAACAAAAACCCAACAATAAAGCAAACATGCAAACCCCAAAACCCCACACAACTCACAGATATGTCTGATCTAGTTTCCAGCACAACAAAAACGACTACACTGAAAAATTACAGCAGAATAAAGACCCTTAAGCCACAGACATTCTGGTCATATTTGCTCACTAACCTGATAATCTCATTGGTATCCTCCATGATGGAGTTTACCCTTTCCCCACCAAAACTTAGCTAAAAAGCAATCAATAGCCCTTCCAAAACAGATAGCATTTTCTGCATGTGTCTAGAGTTTCTTAAATCATTTGTATACTACATTTGGATTTTCTCCTCCCTGTGCCCAGAGGCTAAGCCCTCATTACACTAAGAGGAATTAAGGATATAGAAAAGTGTTCATAATATGAGGTGGGCTGTTTCTATCACAGTAATGACTTTCCTGAATTTAGGTTTTTCAAATCCAGAACAGATACACATATAAGAAAATCAAATGCTATGAAGGGAACTTGACACTTCTAACTAGTAGCTAATGAACTTCTTTGATAATGCTAACAAGAAAGTTAAAAATAGTAATAGAAAACTATTTGTTCCTATATAAAGAATTAATACTGCAGAAGAAAACCTCTTTGGAGTTTTATCACATTTCATCCTTGCTGAATAATCGTGGCTTCAGCAGCTGCTACATGAAATGTAAGTGTCACTACAGTGAATAAATACCTAAGCAGTACTACAATGCAGCTGCCCCCTGTAACTGCATTAGTGTAAAACCTTTAGTGGTCACCACAGCCAAAACCAGAAATGCACTCTGACTTTATAAAGATGTGCTTTCATGTCCATGAACATGCTAGCCCACAGATTATAAAGTTCATGTACTAGAGCTTATCGTTAATTTTTCCTCCTTCTTCAGGATTCAGAAAAGGGAGGTACCTTATTCACTGCTTATTTTGGCTTCCTCGCTGTAAGACATTTCTAACAAAAAAAAACATGTTCAGGTCCTTTTCCCCTCTGGCCCACTCTTCCAGTGGTAGAGTTCCTCATCTCCCCCCCAAGCAGCACCACCTCAACTCCTCTTTGCCCTTTCCTATGTTTTAACACAACCCTCACACACTGCAAGCAAAACACAGACCCTGGAACAATGCCTGTGGGAAAAGGGACAAGGTAAGATCAACTCCCTCATCTATGCTGCTCTGCAGATTTCAGTGAGAAAAATATCCTCATTTTAGTAGGAAACTCCAAGAGCAACAGATGGACAACAGTGTAATAAACAGAAAGTTGGCAGCATGAAAAGAACACCTGTTGCTGACAAATTATTTTTATTACAGTTTTAAGTCTGAATAGCCTGTACTTTTTTCAATTTTTTTCATTCTCTTGTAGATCTCAGTTATATATAATCACAAGTCTTCATGCCAACTGATTTCCTTAGTAGACAAGCTCTTTTCATAGAAATGAAAGATGATTCTTTTATAAGGTCACCCTTGGAGAGCCTGCCCAAATAGAGATGAAAACATTAACAAGGGCCTGCTCTGTATTCTAGAGAAAAACAATATTTGAAAGGAAGGGGAAAAAAAAATCAGACAAGCAAGAGCCAAGTGGGAAGTCTTGCTATCTACCCATTCAGCACTTCTGCAAACAAATCGATTTAGTTATCTGCAAGCTTGACCATAAACTCCCTGCAGGAATTATAGCTCATGCATACACAAGCCCCAAAGATTCTTGTCCAAAATTTAATCATATGACAGAAAAATATCACCCATTTACTGTATATGCTACTTCAAGTTATTTCATAACATCACAGTTTTGAAAAGGCGAAGGAACCACACAGCTCTGGCAAAGTGACAGAAATAATTTTAAATGTTCAATTCATCGGTTATCCAGGATATTCTCACAAAGAAGGGGGAAAAAAACAAGGGCAGTTATGAAGGAAGGTGTGCAAGTGTGCAGAAGCTTAAGCATTAAAGAGAAGATCACAACTAATATATCTAACACTAAATTCAAATGAACCATTAGGATTTCCTCCTTCCCCCATTGCAAGAATATTGACAAAAAGATCTAGAATAAGTAGCTGTGTTTTCTGAAAGGAACCATTTCATCTTGTTGGGGGTTTTTTGTTTCATTTTTTTGACATTAATGCTTACTATCCTCCCTCAACATTATTTCAGGTCTAGGAAAGAGTGTCACAAGTACATCTAGCACATCTTTTAAAGTACTTGATTTGCTTGTAACTTCATACCACTTCTGTTTCAGCCTTTCCTCTGCCCTACTTCGTAGTCTAGAAAGATTATGAGAAACCTGAAGAGGCACAGTCATCTACCTCAAAAGAATGTAGGGAAACAGCTGATTTGTCTCAAAAAGCATCTTTTTCCTCTGCAATTGCATTTCAATTTCACCTATCCTTGGGGGGCCTTGTTTCTTTTTCTGAAGGAAAATAGCTCAAAACTAGGCAAGTCAGTAAATGGTTTATACACCACAGCTATTACCTTACAAGTTGGCCAAAACTTCCCAGACTTCAGGAGCCAGCTCTCTCAGAGGATGGTCCAACACCACAAGTAGTGCTCAGGTAGCTTCATGAGAGAACAAAGGAAAATACACACATTTCCCAAAAAGCCCACAGGTGAGGTCAGGAAGCAGTACTAAGAAAATAAAGGCAGGGTATCACTGCTCAATATCATTTGCCTCCTCAGTTGACATAATCCAGAGGGAAACTTCCTGCTGCATGTCACTTCAGGGCTTTGCACTGGGCTAGGAGGTGCCAAGGCCAGCAAGGCTTTCCTGACATGAGCACTTACTCCCCACCCACCAGTTATTTGTAGCACAGGATCTCCAAAACATTTGCTTAAACAATTATGGGGGCTATGTTACTACACCCAAAACTGAATTCCTAGCATGTTATTTAGAGTCTTAAGGAGAATAACAATTATACTAATCCCAAAGGGGAAAAAAAAAACACGCAAAAGAGAGCCCACTAAAGATGGAAACAAAAAACAAACATAGCCATTTTATACATAGGCACACTCTGGGAATGGCTGAATTACATTCAAACTTTTTTTGGAGAGAACAAAAGGAATCCAGCTGAACTCAGACAATTGGTTGAAAAATTCAGACTCAACAGGTACAATCAGACAACACTGTAAGAAATAAGAGTCATGACATGAGCTACATGTCTGCCCTCAACACCCATGTAACGTCAGGTGCATATTTTATATCACTGTACAAGAGTTGCAATAGTAGACAACCACATTATGGAGAGATCTTGGGCTGCGACTGATCCACACTGCACAAAGCACCTCCCCTCCCCAGTCTTGCAAGGTTATAGCATTGAACTGAAGCCAGAGAAAAGCCAGCATGCACCAACCCACTATCACTAAGCATCCTTCAGGAGAGCCTGACCTAGATGTGGAATGCTGTGTTTCCACCGTGTTTTCCTTCTCTCTCAGCCATTTCTTCCTCCTCAGTCTCCACTCCACTGCTTGGAAAACAACAACACCTCAAATAATTTTTAAACATGTTTTAGCTTCAATTTGTCCACTCCAAAATGCGTCTTAAATCAGAAAAACAAAAGTGCAACCAAATCTCTACCATGTTCTCCTACATGCTAAGCAGTACACAGAAGCAACCAGCCAGCTCCATGTTACCAGGCTGAAGGAGGAAGATTTACAGCTGCAAGTATCAAAAAAAAAAAACAATCTCTCACATCCATTTCTAGGCAAGCAGCCTGATTATCCAGAGCAGCTGAGCTAGCAGCTCTCACACTGGCAGTATTGTACTCTCACTCCTTGTGCTTTGGTGTCCAGTTTCATCTCACTACATTTGAATTCTGCATTGTAGAGCTGCTTATTTAGACTCCTCATTTGGCTTTTGTCACTGTTCCTATTACCAGGTTACAAGATGCTCCACATGTGCATATTAACAGTACTGGTAACTTTTCTAGGGCAAAACAAATATCATCTTTGAGTTATGCTTGACGACATCTAACTTTTTTAAGTGTACATCCATATTGCCTGGCATAAAGGCAGAGAGACACCTTGGGCCCAAACTCTCCCTTCCCCCAGAGATATACAGATATGAAAGAAAAAAAAAAATCAGAAGGCTTTGTGATTACTCTGTGGCACACTGAGCCTGTAAAACTAAACCCATTTTATTTCATCATATTCAAATCCCCACAGCTCCAGTGAAATTTAATTATACCTTCACTTTGCATAATTAAACAGCCATTTCATGGCTTTCTAAAGCATATAAAATGACTGATGAGTGTAGTGGTAAAACTTTCAAAAGTACTAAGAGATTTAGGAGGCTACAGGTATGTCTAGACAGCAGCTAACTTGCATAAAAGCAGCAGTATTATTTTGTTTGCCCAGTGGGATTAAATAGCTCTCCACATATGCCACATTTTAGCAGTTCAACTATTTCTGGTATTTTATCTACCTCATTTACAGCTAGCTCAAGTAATTGCATCATGTAGAACAGATATATGTAAAATCCTGATGATTTTTCAGATAGGACTCAATATTTTACTACAAAGGAACTTTCAGAAGGTTCATAGTTTGGTGAAGCAGCAGCTATGAAAACTCAATTGAACCCCTAGCACTACTTCATGCCGGTACATTAATTAAGAAACAACATGTTTTCCCTCCCTCCACACTGAAAAAAAATTTACTATGTAACATTTTTTCTCTCATTTTGTATATTCCCTGAAAAGCGTCTTAGATCAAATTCACCATATTTTAGGTCTCTTCTTTCCTGGTCTTCTGTGCCATGTTCATCCTTGTGGTATCCAAGTCAGCTGTCCTTAACTCATTCCTCTTTGACAAGCGGTGATAATGAGCTAACAGCAGAGCACAAAAGCTTTTTCTAACTTTTTTCCTTTAACTGGTATTTTGTAAGCAGCTAGAATAGGATGCACACATATCAAGTAATATCTTTTTTATTTCTCTCTCATTCCCTTGTCTTTTCAAAGACACTGCCTTTACTGCTAGAATGGTTTCTGAAGCTAAAGGATGCATCTTACAGAACCCTTTTTTTATACAGCTGCACAGGTGATAGGGACTTCCAGTCAACACACTGGGCACAGAACATAATTAACAACAGTCTGCTTTGAGACAGCATTTGCTTCACATACTAGGTGAAAAGTAATGGTTTTTACTATTCTCAGAAACTCTACAAAAAGCCTTTACTATGCCCAGAATGCTACCACTTTATATGCAAAATTATTCAAATAAAGCAACCAAGGATAACACAAGTTGATTTGCCTATAGCAGACTTTCCTTTTTAATTCAGTCTTGTTTTAACAAGTCAGTAGGCCATAACTTAAGATAGCATTTCTATGCCCAATACATAATCTTGTATCTTATAAGAAAAAACAGAAAAAAACATTAATTAGGACTCCTGTCTGAAAAATACATCGTGCTGCACTTCAAGCAGTGAAACAGGTGTTTTAACTTATTTTGCACATTTCTATTCAAATACAATCCTAATGCAGAATGGTAAAGACTAAAAGGAATAAAACACAGATGGAGCAATATATACATAACAAAATGTGAAAGTATAAATAATGCAAGCATATGGCATACATGTGAAACTTGCTTAGATGATCAGGCAAAAGTCAAATGAAAGCAGCATTCTCTGTTTTAATCTTCAGTCATAAGATGGACAGTCTTCTTGCATTTTTTACAAAGGTCAGAATAGTCTTTTTTCTTGGCAATTACCACGCTCCCTAGACAAGTCACTTTTTACTCAATTTCTATTACTCAGTGTCTAGAAATGCACCTTAGCTTAGCCCAATCACTGGAGCTTGTACAGAGCACACACACCTCATCACAGCAATTTTGTGATTTAGCATTTCCAGAGATCCACATGCACCTCATAGCTGTGCATAGAAAAGGTCACCTAAGTTTACAGCATGCACATAGATAGAATAACAATACAGGAGAGATCTCTATTGGGGAAAAACAACCTTGAAAACCCACCAGACTGCATAAACTAAAAATGTTACCAGAAGCCAACACAGACAGAAGTAGAAATTGCTGAAAAACAGTTCTCCAACAAACAGCTGACATACACAAATATAAAACTGAATTTAAAAATAATAAGCAACCTACTTTTTCTTGGACAATCCAGCATAAGAAGCTGCAGCCCTAAACATACCCTGCAACTTCTACAAACCCACTCAGCTGAGGGAGCCCTAAAAAGCTCTTTTCACACCTGGAGCCTGTTGGATCTTCAGCCTACTGGTGCCCAGATCAGCCCCTGTAGCTCACACAGCCCCACCCCAGTGCAGGAGCTGCTGGTTCTGCAAGGGATGGAGGAAAGGTCACATACCAACACCTCAGCTACCCCACCACAAACTCAGAGCTTCAATAGAAATCTGTCTCTGACATCAGCTTAAGCTACACTCCCTGGACTGGCTGAGGTACAAGTGGGGTTTTTTTTTTTCTTTTGTGTAGAGAGAAAAACACCAGGAACAGACACTTATTACACTGTTGCTGGAAATTTTGCCACCACCAAAATGTCAGAAGTGTTACATGTATGGCAACAGAGCAGGAGTCTGGGGAGCACAGCCAAAGCACCAGGGTCCTTCTCATCCTCCTGCTTTATGTTATGTCCACTTCTGTGGATGGGGAGGTGACTGCCAGCCATCCGCAGGGATTGTGTCCTAGTTGCATTTGCTGATTTGCCTGGGCCATAGGCAATATTGTAAACATAAAGCATTTGCCACCCAGGTTCCTTTTATCAAGAATGATGGCAGTTAGGACAAGCAGAAAAAGAAAACAGGGAGGAAATTCAGTTTCCTGCTCCAGCAATACAAGACTAACTTGGAAACAAAGCTGTAGCATTCCCTGCAAGTGTCATCACTACAAAGCCAGCAATGAACACAAAGGATTTAAAAAACAATCCTCAGTTACAAATGCACATTGATTTTCAATAAAGCCATTTGAACATTTTTTCTGCTTGGACTGCAGGTTACTCTGTCACCACTGATTTACTGACAAGATATTCCCATACAATATTATTACTACTACTATTTTGCACGTGTTAAGTATTTTTTTAAGCATTTCTACGTCCAACAGTGTGGAAAATAATATGAAGGAAAAAAAATAAAAAAAAGAAGAATGCCATTTGGTTTTCTTTTATTTCCTGTTGGAATTGCTTGAAAAGCTGAAAGAACACATAATCTTACCAGATAAAGAGGCATTTGTTTTGAAATAGCAACACAGATCATATTGGTTTTCCACCAGCAATGTCCCTAACAGACTGACCACAGGAAATTAAGAATAAACAGCTCTGAGAAAGCTCTTCATGATTCATATTCAAGGTGAGTGGCCAGTCTTTTCTTCCTCATTCAGCAACTTTCCACTACAAAACATCCATATACCAGAAGGCTGTCATGCAAGAGGCAGAGGTCATGCAAAGAAATTAAAGTAATCCAACTGGCTGATACAGGTCAACCTGGTGATTGCAGACCTTCCAATTCAGGACTGCTTTAATTTGTTCAGCTATCAAGTAGGATCACCCCTGAAAGACCAATCACAGGAAAAATGTATGAATAGGAACATGGAAAGGATGCAAAGAGCACCTGTTTGGTGATGCTGGATGCTTCACACACGCATCCTGGGAAATACAAAAGGAGGAAACCTTAGAACAAAACTCTTGACAATTTTTCATCCACACACAGTACCTGTGGGATCTGATTTCACTTTCCAAACAGATGTAACTACAGCTGCTTCACTTGTGAGGTGTCTCCTAACACTGTTGATGAATGGCCCTACATTCATCTCCCAGGGACATTGATCAGAAGGGAATCTGCTTTGTGCTCCAGATTTCAGTAAAAGTGCCTAAAACCATGAAACAGCACAGACAACCAAGGGCTCACCTGGGAGGGATGATGCTGTTGTTATGATTCCTAAATAGTTTTCAGGCACTGTCAAGACAAAAAGTGAGCATGCTGGAATGGCTAACAGAGACAGAGAGGGTTACACACTGCAGGTGTTTCAAGCTGTGTCTCCTCCAGGTGCTCAGGCCCTCAGCTCTTTGCCAGGACATCACAGTAGGGGCTGAGAGCCTGCCTGGCCTGCATTAGGACCAGGAATCTGGTACAGTCATCAATTTTACCCATTTTACCCATTACTAGCAATACTTAATATTAAATATTTCGTGTCAATATATGCCAGGGGTAAATGAGATGATCTGGATAATTGTAGACTTCTCAGCCCTGCTTGATACCAGAGGAAAATAATGAAGCATTCGATACAGAATGCAGCTAAAAAAAGAAGTGATGAAAGGTGGTGTGATGTCAAACAATGCGAGTTTATGGAGAATATAATTTTTCAAGCAGTTGTTACCTTTCTTAAGAAAAATACATTTCAGGGAGAAGGGCAATATACTTAGCCTTCTGTAGGGTATTTGGCTTGCTAGCCCTGATAGAGGAGATCAGATAATATGGGGTCAACACAGTCAAGCACTTAATGTGTTAAAAACAGGCAGTCAGGTTTCATCTTAGTAATTTGAAGTAACTAGTTATAGTAGAGAAGTCATCACAAAGTAGGTACTTATAGGGAGGACCTCAAGGATTTGCCTCTTGGACATACAGCGCTAACATTTCTCCTCGGGACCTGAGAGAAAATAGAGAAAGGTGGCAGAGCTGAAGATTAGGGAGGTGGTCAGAAAAAAAACCACATCTTTACTGTAGAGCATTCAAGAAGTCACATGCATTTCAGGACAGCCAAATGTACATGTCAAAAACAACAGACAGTCTGAAAACAAAGAGTGAAAGCCAAAGTTGAAAAAAAAATTTAAAGATATTTAAAAAACATTTCTCCAGGCATTGGCTCCCACATTCACTCCTCCTTGTGGTGTAGCTAGTAATCATGAAGCATGGGGCTGGCTAGTTGTCTATGCAGAATTAGTTTTCTGTTTGTAAATTTTGGAGGCTTTAAATAAAAACACCAAAGGTTCCAGACATTATGTGGCAGTCCCAAGGCCCCAGCTAGGAGGAGGGAAACAAGAGAAACCTCCCAGGAGATGCAGAGAGGATAAAAGGGAATGTTACTTGTTCCAGAAAGTGCCCCACTGATGGCCATAGACTTCACCTTGTTCCTGATGCTGTGGAAACGTCGTAGATGCCATGGGCATCCCTGCCTCATCATTTTTGACAAGTGAGCTCTAGGTAAGAAGTGACAGGTCACAGAGTGGACCCAGAAAGTATCCTTCCTCAGGACAGCTCCTCAGTGTGTGCTTGAAGTGTACTGCTGCACTTGAAATGTAGCTAAGTATGTTACCTGCCTCTGATTTTAGTGCTGAAGAATGATAGCTTCGAGTACGTGCTTAAATCAGTGTCAGAATCCTTCACTTCTTGGCTGAGCAATTAGTGTCAAGTCAGGGAAGGGGAGCATATTTTTATTGTGAGAACATATGCCCAGAGAGAGTAGGACTGAGCCCAAAAATCATCAAATATGGTCCTGAATGTTGCCTGAGGGTAAATTTCAAGTTGTATCAACTTGGCCCACAATCGAAGGAGTAACTTCAGGCAGACTTCAGGCAGGAGTAACCTGCCAGCCCTGAGAGCCATCCATTACATCCTTCCTGACACAGAAGGAAGCAGGTTAATTTTGATTCAGACAGCCCAGCAAAATCCTGCTTGTACAAAGTGAGCCATTCTTCAAGGCTTGTTTTGAAAGGCTTTTTTTTATAATGGTTAAATAACTATTTGTTTTCGTGCTGTTATCAATCATCATGGTGAACGGCCAGTGATAACTGAAAAAATTGGATATGTTCAGAAAGGAAGAATACCTGGGGACCAGGCTATAAACATCCTTCAAAAAGAAAGCATCCTCTGTGGAAAGCTGATTTTCATTCTTTCCAAACACATGTCCTGGACGCACTGGCACTTTGTGAATAAACAGTTTAACTGATTTAATTAAGGCAATACAGTGAAGCTATCACATCCAGAAAAGCTAATGTGACTTCTGCTGAACAATAATGGTAAAAGTATTATTCCCTGAAACTCGGATGAGGAACAATTTTACAACTATTTTTTTCTAGTCTGTCCATCATCACTCTTGTGCAAGAACAAGTTTGTGGTGTCCTCTGTACTGAAATCCACTGAGCTAGAAAACGTAAAGACTAGAAATATCTAGTCATCAATTCCTGTTAAAGTATCACTTCAGGAGATATTCAGTAAAAAATGTCCTGGTTTTAAAAGCTGAAGTCTGATATCACCATTCTCCCCTCTCCTTCCTCTCCTTTTCAAGGCATACAGTAAGTTTCAGCAGTTTCAGAAGGAGCTGTGTCTATCACAATAGTTGAAACTCTGGCAAAGGTATCTAACTATGGAGAAGGAAATGGCAGTGCTCTAGGTTTCAGTGCTTGCAGGCAAAGAACAATGCCTCATCCCTTAAAAATAAACAATGAAAGAGTAATACTCTACATATTGTATAGGGAAATTTTAATTAAAGAATCATAAAAAAATTATGAACATAAGGACAAAATCCACAAGAGCATTAGGAGAATTTCTCAGCATAGGCAAAAACACCAAGGCAAAAACATCTCTGACAGGCATGAGCAGTGTGTTCTGGAGACTTCCAGAAAAATACCTGTTCCTTTAGTAAGAAACCAGCCTGGAAAACCTCTTATCCAGCACTGCAAAATTGAGGGGCCAAGACCAAGCTTAGAATTTGGGCACTAAATAAAAAGATGATAAATTTTAAAGTGTAATGAAAATAGTTTCTATGAGGATTTAAACATGCCTTCGTGGCATAAGCCCATATCCTTAGGCTACCTCAGCATGCAGTACCCACCCCAATCCATGAACCACACCCCTGCACAGCACTGGAGTGTTTGAGTGGACTCCAATATCCATGCAGCCAGAAAAGTTTCACCTGCCCACAGCATCTCCTGTTTGTGTGCAAACCCCTGCTCTTGGGTTAGCTTAGACGAGTTTACATGTAGCTGTACCTTTGAACTCCATAAGAAATTAGCTGAGGTGACATGCACAGCCCAGGCACCCCTTGGTGCTGCTGGTGACACTGCTGGGACATCTGTCCTCTGCACATGCATCCCTAGAGAGATGCCTTTGTCCCCCCTCTTTCTGACCTGAATATCTCATGTCACACCTCCTGGGGCACAACAGAGGAACCTGGCCAGATGTTCCAATTTCCTCATATTCACAGCTTTGATTGCATTAGACTAGACAGGATTTCTCCACTGGCACTACCCGGAGGTAATGTGAAATGAGTTATGAACATTATCCACTCTGTAGTGTACATATCTGATGCCAAGGAAACCTTAATGGGGTCAAGTGGAATTTCATGCTTGAAGAAGCTCATATGCTTGGACAT
Organism: Rhabdornis inornatus; assembly: GCA_013397075.1. NCBI lineage: Eukaryota > Metazoa > Chordata > Aves > Passeriformes > Rhabdornithidae > Rhabdornis > Rhabdornis inornatus. The sequence goes on along the minus strand of VWZS01002607.1, from coordinate 100,504 downwards.
GACCCAACTTCAGAAAACGAGATGGTTTTATGTCTGTAAAAAGGCTTTGGAGATGTATTTCCTAGTAGAAAGTGACTGCTGTGTGAGGAAGCCTTGTGTAACCCATCCCGAAGGGGAGCCCTGCACATGGAGGCAGCATTTTGTCATTTACATCACAAACTGTCTGGCACATTAAATGGCTCTTATTCTTTCTGAAAGACTGACTACAGCAGCCTAGCATGTTTGGTTCATTTATTGAAATTGATAACCTGATCTACAAAGGAAAGAAAAATAATATGAAGTTTTGCTTTTGAGCAGGTGGTAACCATGACTTGGCTCTTCATATGATCTCAGCATTTCAGCTACTTGCAGAGGACACATCATCTCTTCTTGAATGAAAAGCTGAAGTTTTGATAAAGTCCTCTAAATTGTTGAGTAGCAGCAAAGTGAAGCCTCACTCCTGCATCCATCTCTTCCCAAGGTGAGTCCTGCAGGTGGCTCTAGTGTCTGCTCTGGTTTAACACAGTGCTGCCCCCACTGCTGTAACAGGAAGGTTTCCAGATGCCCTATTTAAACACCTAAGGACTTGATGCCTTTGCAATCTCCACCCTCAATCAAACCAGGCTGACATTGCCTGAATCCAACAGATTCAGAAGTGACAGAGACAGGGGAGAGGGAGAATGGTCAGAGAGAAAGCGTGACCGCATTTCTGATTTTGTTGAGAAATCAGACCAAAAATCATTAGCTAATTAAGATGATCATTTTTGCAGTCAAAACACAATGTGTTGGTATTGACAGCTATATGCATAATCAATAATAGTATTCAACATTGCTGTAACACTTTTTGTATGCAGCATGCACTGATTTAATCACTGACCAAGCAGTACAGAAGACAAAATTCTGATGTCTGCACAGCCTTTACATAATGACAAGAGAGACTTGTCTGATAAAGCCTGGACTAGAAGGAGTTAACACAAAGTGCACGCTTATCATGAAAGAGTGTGTAATTGTCTTAAGATAAAATATATTTATTTTCTTCTAAGCACAGTAACTTGCCCAATATGCACTCCATTACATCTGCGTGCCAAAGATTTGATCCAAGCCTGCTCTACATTTATTAAGTTTGCTTTGTGTAAATTTGTGGATTTAATAACAGAGGAACTTTGGGAGCAGAGTGTCCAGCAATCCATTTACTGCTGGCAGAGGCTGGTTACCACATGCTTCAAAGGAAAGCACAAGAAACCCTTTGTAGACTTGCAGGGAATAGCCTGTTCAGAGAAAAAGCTCTAATTAGTTCAGAAGATGGCTTGTACCCTGAAGCAAAGGAGGCATTCGACGGTAATTAAATATAAAGAAAATTAGCATGTAGTTCATGAACCACACAAGCAAGATGACACAATGCCTGGTAGCACTGAAGTGAACTATTCTGGACGGCTAGAAATTAATACTTTTGTTATTAATGTGGCCTTTTCCTCAGCCCCAATTTAAGTCTGCAAGAAAAGGAGAAGGATGAGAATTCAGGAGCAACTGCAAGAGAAACCAAGACTTGCCAGTGACAAACATGGTGTGAGGAAGAGGCAGAAGCAGCAATTGCTGCTCGACCTTGACCTGGCACCCAGCGGCACAGGATGCAGGGAGCTTCCCTTGTGCCTGCTCTCACCCAAATCTTGTGGGAGACATGCCAAACAGAGCACCAGATGGTTCCCACTTTGAAGAAAAGGTGGAAAGGATTCCAAACAGCAGCTGAAGTTATTCAGGGAAAACGAAAAAACAAATTAATGCATCACTAAGGAGGACATCAGCTAGAAAACATGCCAGACAGGCTGGATGGGTGCAGGGAATGGCAAGGAGAGATGTAGAGAAAAGCAGGTGAAATGTGAATTTCCTACTGTACTCCAGTAAGCTCCTACTAGAAGCCTGAACAAAGAAACATAGAAAGAGCCAGACATACAGGACATGCAGGCAGGAGCCTGGCAAGCCAATTAAAAAGAAGCACTGAAAGGATGAAAGACTGGTGAAATTATTTTGTCAGTATAATATGAGAGGTAAAGTGTGAGTGATACAGACCATGAGAATAACTATAGCATCTCAAGTGCAAATAGATACTCCTCCCCACCAACATGCAAGGCATTAGAGAGAAGCAGCAGTGGATATAAAAAGGATGTGCAGAGTAAATTCAAAACTGTGTTAAAGACTGCAGTGCTTGCCAACAGACTCTACCACCAGGGCATGTCAGGTTGCTCGTTTTCCCCAAGCCAGGCTACATTTTGCAAGGATGGGAAGTATGTCTGGAGGGAGCAAGGAGGCTTCTATGTTTTCCACCTGCCTCAGCCTAGAAGAATCTTTCCTTTGGGGCTATAATGTCTCATCACAAATGTCCCCACAAAGGTTTCATTCTTCTCCCTATCACACCTGCACCAGAGGACTGCTTAATGTTATGAAACTCATTCCACTTCTATATTTCACTGTGCACCATGACCTATTTCTGCTCATGTAATAGTCTAATCCTTGTCTCTGTTGAAAGTACCTCCTAATTTTTATCATTATATTTGCTGAAGAGCATTGACTTTTTTCAGCCCTGCTATTATTTTTCAAACCATATATCAGTTCTCCTTTGGGAGTCCCTGTGAAATGCATCCTCCTAGTCTCTGGTCTCCTGTTTTTCCTTTGCAATTAAACTTTTATGTCTTAGTTCCTTGGCACTGCTTACAGCCTGAGATGTGGTTTCAGACCCTCCTGCCATGTGAGCATTTCTCTGGCATTTGACAAGGTATGGCCCCAGTGTCCCAGAACAAGCCCCATAACCTCTGGGAGCAGCAATCTCACTGAGTGACCATCCTTCCTGCTTCAGTGAAGAGTCCTGAAACTTTGGAAGAGGAACAAAGGTGAATTTCAAAATCTCAACGTTTTTCACAGGAACACAATTCCTATGTCACTTCAATTTTCATCATTTATGAACCGAGCAACAAAACCCAGGAGCAGGGGGAGGCAGAGCAGGGTGACTACCTTGCCAGACCTGGCAGACAGCTGTGTTCATGCTCCTGGTATCTGATACAACAAAGGCATACTCAGCTAATCCCTGCTGGCAGCTACCATTTCAGTTTCTGCTTCTAGTGGCAGCACAAGGCAGCTGATATCCCTTTAAATGCCTGAGAGAATCATGTGAAAAGAAATATGGGCACCTAACTGGAAAAAAAACACTACAGAGCCATAAATCCCAAGTTAAATTAGGAAAGACCTAGCACAGTATTGTAGGCAAAGAAAAGTGAATATATGTACAAATGGTGAGGAGCTACATGTTTACAGGCACTCATCTTTAAGCAAGATATCTTCTGTCTTTAATAAACACACACAGCTTTTTGTATATGCCAATGCAGACAAACAAAGCAATCAATAATCCTGCTCAAACAGTAGATACCAAGCCTGAATTTTTTTTTCAAGAGTTTATCAAACTCTAAATGTGAAAGCCATAATGCTGTCTTAAAAAGCTATTCATAATTTAGGAATGACACAGACAAGGCATTACAAGTGTACAAAAAAGCAGAACCCACCTTAAATATAAGACCACCATAATTATTTGCCTGTTTTTCGGACTCTCTCTTATAGATGCTTGTTTGTCTGCACTCTCTGCAGGAAACCAAGGTCTGCTTCTAGGGGTTACAGCTTGTCTCAGTTCCTCCCTGCAGGTTTGGATACAGACCCCACAGTCAGTTCCTAGATTGAACAGCTCCAGAGTCTGGGGTAGGTAGTCCAAAGACAGCCTAGCCTAAGCTTTAACAAGAGCTGACCTCAGCTGCAGCTCAGCTCATCCATCTCCCACTTTGGTATTGGTCTGGGGGTTTTCAATCACAAGCTGGAGTCCCCAGAGTAACAGGATTTTCAAAAAGCCTCTTTTATTTAGAGCCACAAGACTGGTGAGCATGGAGTTCTGGGTGTAGAGCCCATGGTCTCTCTCTTATGCCTGTTCCTGCAGGTCCCTCCCCGGGCCAGCCTGCTCCTCTCCTCCCTGTGCTCAGGCACAGCACCAGCTCTCAGCCCACAGCTCGGGCTAGGGCAAAAAGCCAGCACCAAGCCTTGGGGCGTCCACACCACAGCCCTGCTTCTACTGCCCTCCAAACCCAAAAAACAGTTTATACCAGTTTATACCAGTTTACATTTCCAAGCCTATCATGGCAAGGAAAAGTGCCAGAAAGTCCATTTTTTGAAATGAAAGCCTACTTTACATGCTTAGCTCCTCCAAACAAATGCAGCCTACACCATGTTTTGAGAAGCCTGAAGTCTAGCTCTGTGCAAGTGAGAGAAAAAACTTGGGGCCTAAATCTTCTCAAAATACACATTGAGTGTCTGTGATTACCAACAGAAATGTGCCATCACACGCATCAACCTAATTTTGGAAGCATAATGTCCAACTAGATGGCACATTGCTAATTTTCTTCTCCTTCCCTGTGACTGCCTGCAGCCCCCATGACTCCCTCCATCGCTGTATGTCCGCAGCCCTCGGCAGCACTGTCCCCTGCACACAGAATTTGGGCACTCTGACAGGAGCCAGCCCTGCTGAGCAATGCCACTGCTGCCCAAGGAGCTCTCAGTGAGGTTCACACACTGCAGGACTCTGTGCTTTCCTTCCCCAACCACATTTCTGCAAAACGTCCCAAGTCATTGTTGTCTGTTTCTGTCACTGTGTCATTAACCTAATTAGCAATAGGAAACAAGAAATCAAGACAGTGTTTAGTATGCTGAATTTCCAGAGTGATTTGCTGCAGCTTTTGTCTGTACACAACAAGAGGATGTCAAAAGAAGAGAAAAGCTGAAAGTTTAGCTAAATTAATCTCTTGGAATCAGAAATAAGAAATAAATACAAACACTCAATAGAAAGCCTTATTAATTTCTGCATTAGCCTTGATTTTAATTTTTTGTGAGGAAAAAAAGCATTAACAATGTATTAAGCATTCAATACTTTAAATTTCAGCATTATGCAAACGTGTAGTTACATAGCAGACATATTAAAATATTAACACCTTGTAATTTCTTTCTTTTTGAGGAGCTGGCCACGACTCTTTTAGCATGTATTTGCCCGGTTTATCAAGTTTAACAATTGTGGTGTGTCTCTGGACTATAGGGCTAATGTAATTAAATCCTATTAACACATCAGGAATAAAATCCTTTAATAGGCACATGAGGCTTTGAGAGGCAGCTCATTCCTGAGCAGATTTAATATCCTTAAATTAAGCAAGTGTGAATGGGAGGATGAATCTTATTAAAAACTTAAATCTGATTATATTTGAAAATTATTGGTTTCTTAATGTAATAAATTATCCAATACAGACTAGAACAAATAATATATCCTAGCTTCACATAACTCCACTCTATAACAAGTGACAAACGAAATTAAGAATGACTGTGGGGCAAAAAGGAAGGTCTTTTTATAAAAGTCATTTTGCATAATGAAATACTTAAATCATTTTAACAAACACTGGGGGAGGGGACAGAAGATATATATGCAGATGAGGGCATTAGAACAGGACTCATTTTTCCTCTTCAAAAAAGAAACTCAAAGACAGTCAGATTGGGTTTTTTTCCTCTAAAAATGCCATTCTGACGAATTTGTTGTAAATTTTGAAAAGAAAAGATGAGGCTTATGTTGGTGGGAGCTGATTCCTTTTCCAGAAGGCTAATGCAAATGTAAACCATCTGCCACACATTCTGCTGATAAAGCTGTACTTCCGAACAATGGACCAACAGCACTGGAATACTAAAACATTAACTCAACATTCGGAAAAAGTTTTAAAGGAGATTATAACTTCCATAAAATATAGGTGTTTTCACTGCCCCTTCATGCAAAGAGAAATGGGTTATGATAGATAGATAGATAGATAGACAGACAGATCTGTATATACATACATTTTCTTATGTAACATATATGGGGCATAAATCAGGAATACTGGGAGAGAAGTAAGGGAGTCAGTTGATGGAATCCTCTGCTAAGGTATAAATCACATTAAATCACTTATATAAACAGAAATACCTCAAAGTTTATAAACAGCATTGCTACTTTAAATGAAAGCTGGAATTGCCATTAGTCCCTGAACACAATTAGGTCTCTTCCTTTCGACATGGGGGTATTTCAAACCCTTAGCAAGAAACAGCCAAGCAAGAAGTAGTTGGACAATCAGTAGTCTGAGGTCTTTACTCAGGATGGTGGACACCATCCAATCCCTAATAAATCCAGTGGAAAGTCCCAGCGGATTTTTAATCTGGTTCTATGTGACACATTTATGAATGGAAAAACTTGGTATCAAAAAGCTTTACTTTCAAATCAGAGTAACCAAACAATTTACTGTGAATGCATGCAAGCAAAATTTGTCAACCTAAAGAAATCACCACAAAAATATCCTTATGGAGATCAAAAACTACACAAAAACTGATTAAACAACATGCCCCAAAATGGTTTCTTAAACTACTTAGATGATGATAGGCACCAATATAAGAATTTCTAGTGAAAGATTTTATTATATTTCTATCATATAATGCATTAGCTTAAAAGAGTTGCCCTATTTCAGCATGGCAAAATATTCTCAAGTGCATTTCAGGCTTAGCATAGGCCATCATATATGTATCCACTAGAGCAGATCTGGATATAAAGTAATTTGATCTTAAATTGCTAATGATTTAACCACAAGACTTCAATATCCAGTAGTTCACCTAACTATGTTAATTATTCAGGCATCAAGCTGGGGGAGGGAGGCCAAAACTCTATAACCACAAGTTAAAATTTCTCTAAAATACAGCTCCAGTAATTCAAGAAAATAGCAGATACCTATGTGTTGAATAGACAAAATAGATTATTCTGGAATAAACAAAATGTATAAAATAAACAACTCTCCTCCACTGCCACCTTTGGTAGCCAGAATTCATTTCTCTTTAAATCTGAGGCAAAAAAATCCCAAGAGTTCTGGTTGTTTCTTAGATGGATGACAGATTTTGTTCTAATTAATCTAGAGCACTGTGTATAGAAACGACTGCAAAAGCAAACATGTCTATTAACAAAAAGCAGTGATTACTGCTTGGCATTTAGCCAGTAACTCTACATAAGCAATGAATTGATGCCTGCAACTGTCTCAGTGCCATATGGGTTCTGCTGTAGCAATGAATTGGATCCAACGCAAGGTTAAGATGTGTCAAATTTAACTGGGGTTTAATTGATACTGGTAAAGAGGCTCTAAATAAAGAAACAGTGTGTGTGCTATTAGAAACAGGATGCATGTCAGCCTACATCCCCCAGCTTGTTGGCAACAAAGCTGTGCTTAGAGATCCAAAGGAGTTTCCAAACTCCTTTGCCTTTTTCTCTTTTTCTTTTCCTTTTTTTCTTTTTTGATTAAAAAACAAACAAACAAACAAAAGAGGCAACAAAAACTTTAGGTTAACAGGTTTACTAGCATTTAATTGGACTTGAAAGATGGAACACTAATCAGATATATGCTGTTACCAGTTCCTGTTTTTTACATGCTACAAATCTCTTCACAGCAACACCAGTCATTTTGCCTGGCTGAAAATCCAACCTGGTATTTCCATTCAGTTATGAAGAAATATCCCTAAACTACACAAGTGGCAAGATTGCACAGCTTTCTATGCAAGAGCTAGAAATGGTGATGTTACCTCCAAGAAGGATTCTGTTTTCTTGAACAGCAACAGAATACTGTGTGCCCCCTAACGTGCCTCAGAAGTTACTCATCGTGTATGATGGCTATTTTTGTTCCACTGACAGCTTTGGGGCAATGAGCCTTTTATCCAAAGTGACTTGTACTCAGAGCACAAAGACCTGAACTGCTCAGTGGGAGTGGATTCATTCCCAGCTTGGGCAGCAAGGAGCTACTGAGAGTTATTCCCACCCATTTTGTGCTTGGAGTGAGCCAGCAGCTGTGGAGTGCTGCAGACATCCATGCCTGGCTGGCTCCTGCTCTGTCAAGGACCCTGCTCCCTCCATGCTGCCAAACCTCACCCCAAGTGGCAGCAGCATCCAAAAGAAACCCAGCAGCAGCCACCTGCCAAGCCCCTTCCAGCTTCAAAAGCACCGCAGAAACCAGGCTGCATCCAGACCCTGCTCTGCTGTCCAGGCTCAAACCCTGAGCTCCCAAAGTGCCACTGTCCTCAGTAGCAAATGCTGATATTCATAACAACCCTCCTCTGCAGACATCACATGAGGAAAGGAGATAAAGTGACATAGGAAGAGAAACAGAAATCACTCTTTGGTTTGCAGCTTTCCGCAGCAAGGAAGGAGAAGGCAACAGGAACAAAACTCCTCGGTTTTTCAGTTTCCAACATCAACTAAATTCTCTGAAAATGAAGATGACTGTCCCTTCAAAACTCTTTAGTTTTCACACAACTAGACACAAAGACAGTGCCTGTAAACACCCGATGGGAAGGAACAAAAACCATGGAGCCAAACTCTCAGTAGCAGCCAGTGGAAGGATGAGCAGCAACATGAAATACAGGCTGAAATACAATTCATTTCACTTAATCATAAAGATATTGATTGGTTGGTTGGTTGGTTGGTTGGTTGGTTGGGTTGGGTTTTTTTACAGTGGGAGCGATCAAACATAGGAAAAGGTTGCCCAGAGAAGTTGTGGAATCTCCATTCCTGGAGATCTTTAAAACCCAGCTGGCCTCTGCCTGGAGCAACCTGCTGTGGCTGTCCCTGTCCCAGCAGGAGGCTGGTCTGGATGGGCTCCAGACACCCCATCTCAACCACTCTATGATTTGGTGATTCTGTAAATTAGCATCACTTTAACGGTGAGCTGAATCTCACCTTTCATGGTACAAATCAAAAAAGAAAAAAAAAAAATTACAGAGAAAGCTGATAAGTAAAAATATGGAATGGAAGTATTTTTAACCTGTGTTCCACTTGTTACATTTCCAAAGATTTACTTCTTCCTTCTAACTGTTCCTCCTGCTCCAGTGGTAGCAGCCCATAAATAACTCTTGTTTCCTTAAAACTGGTGTGATTTACTTTCTTCAAAGATAAAAAAAGAGAGAAACCACCCATGCTGGGTCCCTATTCTACTGGTGCTGGTTCAACTACATCTATTTCCTGTATTCTAAATTTTGTTTTGGAATTAGGTCACTGCTTTACCTTATGTTAGAGCAATACCTGGCATAGTGAGATCCATGTTGTAAGCCAGGATTTCTAGGCATATCTCTATTAGCAATAAGAATTACTTTATTTTAAGGACAACCTTGATATATTAATTTATTCAATAATATCTTTGCTTCCTCTTCCCAGACTAGTGTAATCCATGTTATTGTTTATGTCTAGTTTGGCATTTATACATCAAAGGATATCAAGCTTTGACTTGGTAGCCTTTAGCCCTTTTATCTCAACATTGAGCTCTTCTGATATTCTGTGACTATTTTGACAATTCTTTATAATGAGGCTTTATTGTGCAACTAATTTATTTTTCATAATCATTTTGATGTAATTTTGGTACTTTTGCCAGCAGTGGAAAATGTTTTCTAGCAATTGTAATAATTCCTTTTCACTTTGCTTTGCTGGCAATGTTCTAATCCTGTAGGTAGCTTTCTGCATTGTTTTTAACCCTGCAGGGAGTAATGACTGTGTGACATATTCAGCAAAGGAACCATTTACTGTAAAAGGACATTGTTCCATTACTTACATTAGGAAAAAAGACCAAAAAAATAACACAGGAAAATAAAAACAACTGTATCTGTACAGCTAATGTTTGATATTTGTCAGAAGGACGTAACAGAGTAGTTGTTCTCTGTATGCAGACAGTGAAGTCAATACTATTCTACAAATAAATATATGACAAAGAAAAAATAAGGTTGCTCATTGCTTATTAATGCCCAGTTATATCATGTGCTGTATATATTTCAAGCAAATGCATACCCTGGTCTCATGCAGCAAGGAACACAATGACAAAACAATTATTTACTACTGTAACTTTAATGCCTCACTGACTGTCTTGCCTGAAAAGTAGGAGCTTGATTTTCTTCCTCTCTGTCTTTTCAAACAATGCCTGTGTCTGGGAGACAAGATTGCCACGTTACTTCCAATTCTCTAATACACAGTCTTGTACACTGGAAATCAGTATGGAACGCTGCACTCACATCTCCCCTAACTTTTTACAGCCTTTAAATTGCCAGACTTCTGACTACATTTCTTCAAACAATATTGCCATCTGACTGATATCAATCAAACACATTGCCCTTTGATGTCAGAACTCACAGAGTCATCCCACTTGACTGAATTTTGATTACCTCTGTATTCAGTCAAGTAATGTGCTGTTCTTCAAAAAATAAAGAAGCATAGCCACTGTGCATTTTTAATAAAAGGACTCTTGGCTCCTGTATTAGGAAAATAATGCCAAAAGCATTAACTTTGAGATTCCAAGTTTACATGCATGTTTTGTTTCCTGAGTAGAGATGGATGTTTTACAGTGTAGTATGAAATGAAGGAGAAACATTTAGGGATTAAACTTCTAGTATCAGGCTTTCATCTGTTGTGGCTCCCAAATTTCCCACATCTCAGTAGTCCTACAGTACCAGTATAGAGGTGATGTGCACCCATCTTTTTTTCTTTTTTTTTTTTATTTTTGACCTGTTTTACATTAAAGCATGAATCAAAAGCAGAAGGCTTTGCTCAACATGGAAAAAAAACAAACAGATATTAGATTCCCTATTGTTTAATTCAGGTGCATAAAATTGCACTAGTAGGCACAAAGGAGAGGAGTCCAACCAAAACCCTGAAAATCACTGATCATGATAACTGCTGCATTTGGTTTTTTTTTGTTTGATATTTAAGTTTTTTCCTGAGCTTTTTTCTAATCCCTGCAGTATTCTCTTTCTCTGTGCTCTACTCCTTGCTTCAATGAATGCATACCTTTCCATTCTGCTACACCCACCTCCATCCCTCCACGCTGCCAGAAGGAAGGCAAGAATAGCAGACTCCTGTCTGCAGGTCAGAAGAAGAAATCTCAGCAGAACTTCCTTTGCAAGCAGATATTTTTAAAGCTGTCCAAACAGGTAGAGCCATTGGCCATCTCCCAGTCTGAGACTGAGGGTAGCTATATGGTGTTTGACTCCTGAACAGAAAGAAAGACCCATTCCAGGACATGAGATCAAACACAATCTAAGCATATTAAAGATAACTGTCTGCAAAGCCAGTAGAGACCAGTACAACTCACTTTCTCCTTATATGTTAAAAGTGCTGAGAACATGGGCAAGATTTACAAACTTAAGAAGGAGGCAGCCCAAGCCACCATCAGGTGGAAATAGTTTTCAAACTTGTGGATAACAGCACTAAAAAAGATTACTTTCAAAAGACCCCTTCTGAGAAATAGGCTGCTAAAACTCTAATTTTTTTATAGCAGAAAACATCTTTTGGCAGAAAATTAGTAGTTACCAAAAAACCCCAAACAAAAGGAATAGAAATTAAAAAAACAAAACTAAACAAAACAAGAAACCCCCTTCCCAAACGACAACAAATAAAAATCTCTGCATCTTCCTAAGCTACCTAAGCTACCTTTCTTTATGGTCATTTATGTAACTGGGTGGGCTGTAACTGTTCTTGATTTGGTTATTGGTACACCTGCAGTACAATAACTACTCAGGCATGATGTTTAGACTCGATAAATTAGCACAGTTTCCATGGTCTGTGTTCCAGACAGCTCTGTCTTTTGCTTATGTACCTCATGAAAATTCAAGTCTTTCACAATGCTTAGCTTTTTCTGCACTCTCACTCCATCACTGTTGCCAATACATAAAGTTCCTTGGCACATCAGGGCAGACAAACTGTTTCTCTGGATGGCCCATTTTTCCAGAAATGACATGTGTCACAAAGCAGCTCAGACTCCTTAAACCCCACATTCATTCCCAGCCAGTCAATATATTCTCATGCCCTTGTATACAACCTTCAGTCCTTGAAAGGAAGAAGAATTAACTTTCATAAAATCAATCCTCAGTATTCCTAGAATAACTGACTGTACCATCACACCTGAAGTCTCTGCTTCTCCAAACATCTTCCTCATCCTTCAGGGGGAAGAAAAGGATAACACCAACTTTAGGAATTCGCACCCTCAGAATAAGCACTAGTATTTCTGCAGGTAGGAAAATGTCATGCCTTCAGAATTATGTCCTCCTTTTGCTGGAGATAGACACTCTGAACACTTGCAGTATCATTTTTCCATTTCTGGGCTAGGAAAACTCCCCCAGCCACTCTTTGCAGAGTCTGATCAAGCAATGAGACTTGCTTGAGGCTATAGATAATTCTTAAGACTGTACTTTGAAGAATGATTTTAACACAGAAGGGATTTGTTTTCTCCTTTCAATCTAAAGGCTTGTAGTGACACTTATTTCTATTGGTCAGCTACATGAAAAGATTAGGTCTGCCAGACATTACAGTATGTGGGTAGTGCTGATCAGAAAAAAGGTAACAAAACCAAAAACAAGATTTACAGCTGTGGGTAGTTTATAACTCTGTTAGTCTTCTTTCTTACTCTGCCTTTTCTAAGGCCACCAAAAGCTTCTTTGGATTTGTACTTACGACATGATTTCAACACGTAAAGGGATATATTAGTATGAGTTTACTCTGCTTCTTCAAAGTGCCATTCTTGCAGACACACAGGCTCTCATCCCACAAGGAAACACTCCATGTATTCAGTATTTGTATATATTCAGTGTATATATACTTCATGTATTTGTGTATCCATCACAAGTGCTCCATTCACTGTCCCAGCTGGATTGCCTGGCTGAGCACGTTTAAGCAGAAACAGCAGGGAAAAATGCAGATGCTCAGGTAAAACCTGGGTGAGGAGGAGAGCAGGGCTGCCCTTGGCTGCTGGCCAGGGCTGATGTGGCACAGCCACCCCTGCCACCCACCAGCCATCACACCCTGCCCTGGGACATCACCCTGGCCCACAGCAAGGTGGTTGCTCCCCCAAACCAGGAAACCACCATGCTTGTTGTATTAGGAATTGCATTTCCATTTGGAAGCTAAAAAATAGGTAATGCTACAGTATCCTTCTATCTCCTGTTTCTGCAGCTGCTTACTGGTACAGGCTTTCTCCTTTCTTCTTCCGTTTTTTAATCTAGGAATAAATTTTCCTTTGACCATTAAAAAAAAAAAAAAAGAAGAATATGTAGAGAACTCAACCATTAAAATCCTTCAATCTCTAACCACAGGAATGGAATGCTCGACAACTAGCACAAAAGAGCTCCTGAATGACAGTAGGAAAAGCACAAATGTGACTGAAATGGCATTTACAAAATTAAGACTCAAATCTTTGGCACTTTCTAAAAGCATTTTTTGCAAGAAAATTGTGTTAGTGGTGCACTAGCATGGGGAATAACTCTCCTCCAAGCCTCTGACAGAATAGCCCACTGAATGATGACTGGTAGATTTTGCATCATTCAGAAAAAAAGAAATAAAAATCAAATTTGAGTAGCTGAGCACAGTATATATTAACATTGAATGGTTATTATGTTCTGGTCAGCTGTTAGAAAGCTGTTAGAAGGTTACATCTGCTTTTCAGAAGAGAGCCATACTTAAATGGGACTTTTAGCTCTTACACATAAGTGATTATTTTTTTTAGTTATGCTTAGTCACAGTTTTTTAGACATATTTCTTCTTTCCCCTTCTGATAATCTAATCATAAATCTGTTGTAAATCTGATGAATACCACTCCACCCTTTGTCAGAGCCATGATCTACTTACAGGTAAGAAGACACTTTAAGGTCCAAATCATTACTTGGTTTTTCAACACTCCTAAAACACCAGTGTCCTATTTCCTTCTTCAGCCCAATCCCAAACTATTAAATAATTGAGTCCAAGTTTCCACACTGTGTGCAAATATTTCTATTTGAAAGAAGGCAGGAAAATTAAACACAATATGTCATTCTAGAACATGGACACTGCTTAGATTTTAAGACAATTAGGATACAGAGAGATATACAGATGATGGACTGGCTTAATGGGAGAAAATCCATAAACTCCCCCAGAAGATGCTCTAGCCAGCGCAGAAAAGATATAAAATCCAAGAATTAAAAAATGAGCTAAATGTTGCCCATCCACTCACAGACTGGGCGCTGGTTGCAACAGCCAGTTCTTTCCTAAAGCCTACTGAGTACAGAGAAATACAGAGATAATATGAAAGTTTCTTCTGGTATTCTTTAGGGAATTAATGGAAAACATAGGGAAGAATTAAATAATATTTTCCTTGGCTGGGATGTCCATTTCAGCAATTCAGAGGACAAAAGATTAACTTGAGAAGCTAGGAGGAGTTCAAACTTGCAAGGAGTTTCAAAAGTCAAGTGCAAAAGAGGTTAGCAGTAGAGGATACAATAAAGAAGTAGTTTAGTCTATGATCCAAGGTAAAAGCATTGTTCTTTAAAAGCTTACAAAATGCTGCAAAACTCTGTGGTGTGCTGCCAGCAAACAGCTTCAATAATATGCTTTTGGAATGGCAGCTTTTGCTTTTGGTGCTCATTTAAAACTGGTTCTTGTCTCTTTTGTACCATGGCTCATGGTGTGTTGCTCTTCTGGGCCAATTATTTCCTTTTTGATTTGATGTTTCTTGGATCCTCAATCCTTTAGCAACTTATCTTTTAATTGTCACATTAAACACAATGCAGCCGTACTAGTTTTTGGCATTGTCCTTATGTATTTAGTAGGTTGAGCTGTTTCTCTTTAAATACTCCTCCATCCCTGAGTTTGTGTCCGAAGCTTGGTAATTTCCCAAAAGTCAAGAGAGCATCACCTTTCTCTGATGGTGCTACAGGCCAACATATCCAGGTCCATACACCACAATTACACTCTAATGCAAACAAGGTGTTTTATCCCAGTGAGGGGCTTTACAAACCATGCAGTTTTCAATTCTTAACTGCTGTGACAAGTTACTCCCAGGAAAACTAAGCATAAAGGCTTAATTTTACCCTTCACCAGTTCAGAACCAATTGTTTTATGAACCCCATTAGAAAATATTTGTTTATGGACACTTTCCTCTGGACCAGAACATTTGTATTTCTTTACTATTGATTGGGATTTCTCTTCCACTATGCCCATCTCTGGACAGACAACAGCACAGGCAAGCAACTGTGATTTATTTCAGTTACACAGCACAATAATTTTGAGTCTGTTATTCCCATTCTGCAAGGGAAATTAGCTTTTAAAACCATAATATACACAAGTAAAGTCCTGAAAAGACACACATTGGCTGTTTTAACTGGGAAATTCAGAAAGGCTTTAGCTGTATGAAGTATTTTAAGCTGAAAAAAAAGTACAAAGAACAAACCATTGAATAGCTGCATTGGTGACCGTTCTGCACTGCCTCCACAGTGGAAGCATCTCTGCTCATGAAAATAGTCATGGACAAGTTCAAAATAAGCACTTGCTGAGATGCTACCCTGAACATAACCAATATTTGGGGCCATTTTTGGAAATCGACAGCCTACTGAAGGCTTGGATAATCTGTACTTTTGCCATTTGGTTTTTAAATGCAGAACAAGCTCAGCAGCCCTTACAAAACATTGCAACTGTGGAGTGATGACGGCAAATGCTGATAGAAGGACTTTACCTACTTCTGGTTCCAGCTGTGCAATGTCCTCACATCTCAAGCATGCAAAGGAGGTGACTCTCCCATTTCATTCATTACTACAATCCTGGCTTTAATTCTTCCTAGATATTTTGCTAGGAATACGCATTTTCAAACAAAGCTCATTTGAAGCTGTGCCTTTGGCAGCACATGCATCACCACAGCATTTCTTGGAACCCTGCATTCCTTGCAGAAGGTTCAGAATATTCCTGCACTCCTGCATAGGTGCATTAGAGCTTGCAGGACAGGAGGATACACTGATTGAATTGAATATTCTGTGCAGAGAGGAGTGTTCTCATGCCTGCAGGCATGTGCAGTAATGTGCAGCAATTGCCAACAGTCCTTTCTATTTAATGTTGTACTGCCTTCTCATATCAGCTCCAAGGACCAGTAGAATTATAGAGATATCTGCAAAGGGCAGCAAGAGATGTCTACAGATCCTCCTGCCCTACTGTAACTTACAGCCTTTACATCCCTTCCTGATGTCTGGTTGCTTCCTTCACCACCACGCTTTTACAGCTATGACAGAAAACAAGAGGAAGAGACCTGCAATCAGGAAGCAACCCAGTGATAGCCCAGCTAATAACATGAAACAAAACACATTGTGCTTCCCTGCTCCTGTGAGACAAAATGATGAAGCACAAACCTCGCTCTCATCATTCAGCAGTCTGGCTTAAGGAAAAAAAGAGACACCACATGATGGCTGAAGAAAAAGATTTTGGATTGTGCCACAAAAATTGCTCCATTTTCTGTATTCCATAACTGACCGGTTTTGGGTCGTTCTTCATACCCACACCTGTGAAGTTGTCAGGCCTGGTAAAAGTGAAGGGGTACTACAGTATTTAACAATGAACCACACACTCAGCAAGCCACAACAGCCATCCTATTTCAGAAAGCACATGCCTGTTGTTTTGCCCATGGATTATTCCTTCCAATAACTCACAAAGAAACTCCTTGTTGCACTGTCTGTATTCCAAGGAAAACCCTGATGACTGCAATGAGGGAAGACTGTTGCCGCCTTCTGTTTACTTATTACCTGTAAGACTGCTCAAAAGACTGACAATTTTATTGTGTTTAGTCTTTTCCCCAAAAGCTAAATGGTTAGAAATATAATCAAATAAAATGTCTTTGCAGTCCATGTCATAATCTTTCAGCAAAGATTAAAATTTTTAGTAGACTTTTACCTTTTTTTCCCAAAAACAGTAAGTATTTATGAACTGTCACAGGAAAAACAGAAAACCAAACCAAACCAAAACAAACAAAAAAAAAAAGTTTAAAAACTCTGACTCACCAATTTATTGCTCTTCATCATCATCTCTGACCATGGCTGGATCTTGTAATTTCAACTTTTATTTCATTTATTCTTTAAGCAATCTGACTTCTTGGGGAAACACATGAGAGCAATCAAAACCAGGCTGAGAAGCATCCTAAATACATAACATTATATTCAATTTGCCTTTTTAAAAATTTTTCTGTTTCTACTATCTCTGCCTTACTGAGCAGACAGAGACTACATATTCTTTGCTATTTTATAAAGAAGATCTTTGAAAATAAGCAAAGGCATAAGTCAATTTTTGAGATGCAGAAGTGTATTAGCATCTGAAATTTTAGTTTCCCACTGTAAGTCCACATTTCTTTGCAGCAGTTTCATTTTTACCAGGATTTCATCAGAGTACAATGATAAACAGCTGTTGCATACCCCCAGGCTCACAAGCAGTTGAGTAAAAATCTGCAATTTCAGGCATGTACAATTGCAGAGTTTTAATAAATACACTGTGTCACGCAGCTGTATATAGCAGATGTATATAACATATTAGTATTAGAGGCACATGCATATTATATAACTTCATTCTAATAATGCATTTATACCCTGGTTTATATGAGCTTAATCATAAACAGAGACAAATTAAGAAATGTATAATAATTTTCAGCTTGGAGACCAGTGCCTCCTGCTCTGCACAGGGATTAATATCTTACTTTAAAACCACTGTGTACTGTAATTTGGAAGGAAATAATCTCCTTTCTCATGTTTGCATCTATCTAGCAAAAGAAGTGATTAATGCTCAAGATATTTTCCACAATGAAAGAGTCTGCTTCCTCCATACCTTCTGATTTACTCTCTTTTGGTTTTGTGTAGTATTTTGATAAAGGACATTGCACCTATCCATCAGGACTGCTCTTAATCTTTGTAACTAACGTAGTTCCTGAAGTCCTCAAGCTTCATGCAAACCATTAGTACTTGTATACAACCATATTACCAATTGCTCCAGACACAAAGCAGCTCCTTGCAGCCAGTCCACTCTTTTATTTTAGCCTCAATATTTATTTAGCCTCTTATAAGAAGAAATATAATCAAGAAAAGGTGCCAGAATTCATCGTGCAAAGCGATATTCATTGCATTATTTTATGGCAGCAGCCTTATTTCCTACCAGTTCCCAACATATTGGATCCCAAGCTGCTTTCTCTCAAAATCAGTACAAATGATTTTTTTCTCAGAAGGTTTTCCAATACACCCAGGAAGAGGAGAGTCCCTGCCCAATGCTGCACAGCAGGATGGTTTGCCAGGGAGGGCTGCAAGGGGCAGCAGGGGAGGCACAGGGTCACCACTGTCACCACCCAGCCAGGCACCACCTCACAGGCACAAACACCCACCAGCAGGGATCCCATCCATCCTGACTGCAAGAGCATGCCTTCCTAAAACACAGAGCACTCCCTGTCCTGGAGGGTCACTGCACAGAAGCCAAAATCCTAAACTTCCCTTTGCCCTTTCTCCCTTCCCCTGCCAGCTGCCTATCCCTAAGGCCATCTCAGCTCACAGCAGACATGGTTTGTGTCTCCCTTCCACCCAGCCACAGGGGAAAAGCCACCCCAGGGGCCACAAAGAAGGAATCTCCTACCTGCAAAACAGAAACCCCAGCCAGACCTTGCAAGCCACATTTAACAAGAATAGCTATCACCTCTTTGGCTATGAATATCAGAAAATACCCAGTTTTAATACTAATTTGAATATTTTTACTAACACTTGTTGAAAGGAGATGACAACTTGCCAGGAGCACAAATGCTCCAGGAGACACTGCATCCCAGTCTGACTAGCAGCATTTATTCCCTCCAGCTTATGGCTCAAAATGGGATAAATGCTGGGAAATCTTTCAACTCACAGCACACAAGAGCCACAGTACAAAGCAATGTTTGTTTTAGAAATAAGATTGCAACATATACAGTGATTCATAAATATTTGCATTTTATAATTCTTTCTGCGAATGAGTTGGTAAGTCAGTCCACATAGGAATGAGATTCTTCCCTTACAAAGGGAATGAGCCACGGAATTTTAACTCCCTGTGAGGTCTGGTCACTTTCTCCCTCTCTTTCCTTGAATTTTGTGCAAGAGAAAAGTTACTAGCTTTTCCTTTGCACATCTTACTTGGAGCTGTGTGGGAAAGGCAGCCATTCCCAAAAAGCAACAGAAATGACAGGAATAAAGCAAAGGTCAATTCCAAAACAGAGCTGATGATTCAGTCACCTTCCTGCAGCTCCTTCTCTCTATTGCACAAATTGTGTAAATACTTGGCTGCCAAAAAGTCAACATGCTCCAGCTACAGGGTCTAAAGAGCACAACCAGACTTACAAATACATTTTACAGTGATATTAAAGAAATCCCTAGCAATACTGGAGAAAGCAAAAGGCTAATTAGTTCTCAGTAGGGATGCAGAATATTGCACACCCTCAAGGGTGCTTTTCCTGAAGTCCAGGTATCCAGAATGCCAGTGCCACATTCTCTTCATCCTGCCTGACCTAAGGATGTGTGGAGGCTGGAGATCCCTCTCCAGGCTGATGAATGGCAAATCAAGAGTACATGGAATTGTACTGAGTCACTTCTCTCTCCTTCCTCAAACACCACAGAAAGAAAGGGAGGGAACACAAAAGGCTGAAGAAAAAAAATCCAAATCACAGAACAATGATCACAGGGCAGCCCAAAAGCAATGTGGTCACCTACAAGTGCACAGAGCAGAGACAGCATTATGTGGAGGCAAATAAAACACCTAAGGCTGCAGCTCACAGCCAATACAGCCCTCTGCTGTGCCTTATGGGCTTCCTACTCAGCAGTGATGCTGCTCTCCCTGGCCTCCAGCATAAGGGTTATCTGTCCTAGGAGAAAGAGAAAATAGCAGGTGCAGGACTTCACTATGGAATAAACACTCTTAAGCCCTCCTTTCCCCTGCTCCTCTCCAGGACTTCACTGTGGAATAAACACTGTTAGCCCTCCTTTCCCCCCTCCTCTCCAGACAGACAGGTGTGCCCACTGGGCAGTTTTGCTCTTTTTCCACACAGGGTTGGACCCTTGAACAGGTAAGAAAGCATAAGGGAGAGGTGGCTGCTGCAAACTCATCAGCTGGTGTGTCCTCTACCCCAAGGAAAGTGCTGCCTTCCAGACAAGCTTGCTTAGTGAGCAAACCAGACTGAGGAGAGAGAAGATGGGCATACCTAAAAACGAAGGAAAATGAACATACTAGCAAACATAACAAAGAAACTCTCTGTGTCTACCTGCCACAAGAACAGTCCTTCATCACTGAAACAACACAGGCACATGAGGAGGTGCAAATGTGCTTAACCCAGGCCACCAGAAATGCGTTGCAAACCACATTGAACCAAGTTCACACGCTTCATCTGATAGCAGTAGTGGTTCCCTTCTCCATTTTGGACATTAATTCTTTCTTTTCCTTATCCCATGCACCTGGCAAGCTCTGTGAGATATCTCCCAAATTCCAGCAAATACACCAATTTCTGACCATTTGAATGAGGCTGTTGCTAAGCAACACCTTTTTCCTTTCTCTTTTGGGTTGTTTTTTGGGGGTTGGGTTGGTTTGCTTGGGAGGTGTTTTTTGTTTTGGCTTGCTTTTTCTGTTCAGTTGAACTCACAAGAAAAACAAGATTAACAATCTCAATTTCTTTATGAAAACTGCCTCAAAAAGCAGCTCACTTTTGTGGAGGCTGATTGTACATCTTCAAATAAAGTCTTTAAATGAAAAACAAGTTTCTTAATAATATGATGTTACTAATTTTTACCGACAGGTCATTTTATAGTTTGGGGGGCTGCAGTGCCAAAATGCTTCCTTACATTCATTTTTTCCTTCCCACTCATACATCTGCTCCTCTGTGTGAAAGATGGAGGACTCTTCTCCTTAACAGAGTTATGGTAAATACACGAGAGAAAAAATCCACATGAGAGATGACCCAAAGCATGCAATACTAGTGGGAGGCTTTCTTTTAATTTCAGCAGATTTTGGATATGAAAGGAGTCAGACCATTTATAAATTTCCTTGCAAACACTGCACACAAAATCATGAAGCTGTTTCTGTAAGCGGCTCATTAGTTTAAAAGGGTGGCTGATCCCTGAAGGGAAGACCCACTTCAACAGGAAGGTTCTGATGTCACGCCGGGATTTCATTAGTGTACCGGCTAGAAAAAACGCTGAAATAAAATGTAAATAACTAACTAATTATGCATGCAGTACAAAATGGAGCGCCTCCAAAGTAATTGGAAATGTCCATACATGGCAGTCGGAACTGCAAGCTGAGCACAGAGGGTTCGTGCCGTCCAGCTATGACAGCAGAGTGAGCACACGGAGTTTCTAGGCTGGAGTGGGGCAAAAGGAGATGGCATTTCCTGAGTGTGCCGCCTGTGACTACGCTTAAATTAACAAAACTACAGGAGATTGAACCGCTGCCAAGCCAAGACATTCTGGGGTTCCTTGTCTGCCAGAGATGCGTGTTAAGGAAGGATGAAATCTTGCACGAGCAGAGAGATAGAACTGGATTGTTTTTAACAGAGCTGAACCTCAGTAAAGACAAATATAGTTCTGTGTATTGTCAGTGAAAATGGTGGGAGCTACAGGAGAGGATGAACACAGTGACGAGTTGGGAACTAAGATGTTTCCCCTTCCCTTCACCAATTAAAATTTTCTTTTATTTTCATGTCATTATTTTACCTGTAAAACCAAAGGATTCAATGTAAACGCTTTTTTTTTTTTTAGAACTCCTTGTTAGATCTTTTTAATCCTTGGCACAAAGAGATGTCATTTTGAAATTATTTTCCTTCTAATGAAAGTACCGTCTTTGCAAGGAGATGTAGGAAACTTTCTTTGTAGAGAATACAATTATGCAGAATGGCACAAATTTTGCTGTCATTTGTAATCCTAAAATTCCTGTGGAGCTATTGAAGCTACATGGGCATTTCAGAGAAGAATCTATTTTAACTCTTAGACACTCTCTGCTTTTTTTACAGCAAGAGCTGTCACTTCCCACTCAATTCTTCTGCCAAGACATCACTTCTCCTCTGCTGCAATCTGAACTGAGCCCTGTTCTGTCACAGTGATGTGATGTGATGCTCACTACCTGGGCCAGAGGTTTCATTCTGTAACTTGGGTCACACCTGCAGAAGCATTATTAGCAGCCAGAAGAAACACTATGCAAGGCTACTCAGCCTGTGGGTTTTTCCCTTCTAGAGTCTCCCCTCCATTTTGATTTAGAAAGCGGTAAACTAAGGAAGAGTCTCTCATGTCTCTTGCTCTTGGCTGGGTGTTGTGGGTGCCACTGCTAGCCCCTTCTTTCTGCTTTTTGGGGGTTTTTTTGTCATACCATAGTAAAACAAGAAACACCCATCTGTTATAAGGTTCTTTATGGTTCACACTATTGGCCACCTAAGCCACTACATTTCCTCCTATGGATCAGCTTTCTGTGCTTTGTGCAAGAGTCTGTCTTGTCGTTGCCTTTGTCACATCTATTCATAACATCTTCTGATCCTCCTCCAAAAATGCTTCTATCTAGGAAAGCCAGATTCCTCCTCCTATCTTCAGAGATATTTAAAGTATTACATGTTACAAGATGCTTTCCAGCTTGACTAGCAACAATTTTATATATGTTCGTGTAATTCCTTATATGTCACAGGCCTCTCATGTTTAACTCATACTGGATTAGAAAGCCTTGACCCCCATCTCACCAAGGATGCCCAGTGTTTTACCTCTTTTGCACCTTTAGGTGAAAGCAGAGCTTGGCCATCTCCCAAACCAAAGTCCTGCTCTGAAGTGGCATGAGGACTAGGAATTCCTGCAAAATGACAGCCATCATCATCACCCTTGGCACAGTAACCTACATTTTGGAACAGATAAAGTGCAAACTGCTCTTACTGCCTAGTTTCAATGTCTTACTCAAGTCAGGCTTCTGATGTGTGCTCCTGGAGCAAGCACTGCTGTTCCCCTGCTCTCACCTCAGGTCAGCAAAGGCTGCTTTATTAATAACTGAATTTAAAAGCCAAAGAAATTTAAGGCAAGCAAACATTCCTTCCCAAACAAAGAAAGAGCTGATTATCTGATATCCTACCAGTGCCTGCTGCTAAGATCCCAGGATGATCATGGGCTCGATTGTGATTTCTGTGCAGCATTTTTTTAAAGTGTGATGTTTGTTTACCTTGGGTGTTTGGGGTTTCTAACCCGGGGCTGATGCTCCCAAGTTTCAAGGGAATGAGCCTGCCCATTGGGAAGAGCAGTGGGAGTGAGGCAGCGATGGAGCTGCACACCAGGCTGCCCGTGCAGCAGGCACAGAGCCCACGGTGCAGGGCCAAGCAGGGCTCACCTCTCACCAAGCCCAGCCCCACCCGAGCAGGATGTCACATCCACAGCGTGGAGGAGTTGCCATGGGAACCTTATTTTCCCAGGCTGAGAACACAGATGCATGCAACCCAGCAGTTTGCTCACAGTAAATTACTCCTTTCTCGAGGGCTCAGTAACTTACGGAGGTGCTCCTCCAGAAGTTGCTTGAAGTGTTATGAAATAAACTGTTTTTGGGGCACCTGTGCCACAAAAGGCAGGTGTTGGCCAGAGAGAGAAGGGCAGGGGGATGGAGGTGCTTGAGGGGACAAAGGTCACCTTGCACCCCTGCCTTTAGAGCTGCTGCACAGCCATGGAAACGGGGAAGCAGAAGTAGGAGGGAAGTCCTATGTAGAAAAATGTGTAATGGAAATAAAATTTTTTCTTAAATACATTGTCAATTGATTGATAATTATAGCAGACTTCAATGAAATCACTACTGTAAGTCCCTAAAACCCATAAGAGTTTCTTCAATAGCCTACAATTTTAAAAACCACCTGGAAGTTTAAAAACATAGCTAGGTTGAAGTTTAGAATTGAGAACAGGGCATGAACAAGGTGAGTTTATTCTCATATGATTATTAAATAAAAATAAATTATCTTTTCAAAGTTTCAGAAGTGAAAAATAAACAGTTGAATAATGCAGGTGCATGCTGCATACCCTTTCAGAATGACCAACAAAAAAGGTTAGAAATCCCTTGGACATAGAATTTAGTTACCAAAATAGACTGAAAAAAATAAATAAACCAAAATCTATGCATTCACAGTCAATTACTTCTTTGCCTTAACAAACTCTTTAGAAACAAACATACATTTCTTAAACTAGAAATACTCTATTCTGTTGAACTCATGGGGTGAACAACATATTCTGAAAAGACACTGGATCCAAAGGACAAGACACTCAAATTTCTTTATTTGGGAAACATTTGCCATGTGAGCAGAGCATTCACAACTCTCTATGAGCAGACTTTGGTATTTTCTTTTTTTTTCTTTCTTTTTTTAGAAGATAAAGAAGGGGGAAGGGGAGAGAGCTGCTTCTGGTTTACAGGCTCCAAGATAAGATTTGCAACATGCCATATTTTGTGTGGTCTAGCAAGCTACTACTGGTTCAGGGAGCAGAGTATTTGCAACTGTTTTCCTGGATAATACCACCACGTGTGACAGTTTTCTAACCAAACCATATAGAAGGTTTGTAATCCAAATGTATAAATACTCAAATAACTTTGTGTTAAAGCAGGTAAAAAATGCCAGAGGGAAAACAAACAACAAGAAACAACGTTTGAGGAACAAAACCAACCAAACAAATGACAAACAAGGAGAGTGAGGGAAAGTGCTACTACTGTTTTCCTCATGTGGTGAGGTAGTTTGGGAGGAGGCTTGCATCCCTGCAAGATAATGTTAAACTATAACCACATTTTATCCATTCAAATCATTAACAAGTCGATTTAAACTATCTCCTACCGAGGACTTGATCTGGGAGTAGAATACACAAGAAAGAAGAAGGAGCTTCACTGCTTGCTGTATTCTGGAAGTATTACTTAAATTATATTCAAGCCATCAGATAATTATGAACTTTCTTTTCCTTTATATTTGTATGGAATATTTATTGAATTGCACAGTGTGGTTTTACAATAAAGTGCTTTTTACATTGGTTTCTTTGTTCATCCAAAATAAAACTGACAGTTATCCTTTTATAACCTATTCTGAGAACATTTTCTCTTCTTTGAAACTGATTGATGCACTACTTTAAATGTTCCTGCAAATATCGTTTCAATTCAAGTTTCTGCATAATGTAATAAGAAGATAAAAGAATTCTATACTTCAACAAGAGACATTACAAAGCAACTAGAGACATTATCAAGGGCATTAACAAGCTCCTAATAGCAATAAAACCTTTTAACTGTCTGATGTAGAACATGCTCCCACCAAACCACCACATATTATGGTAATTGGCTCCAATTTCTGAATCTTTCATTGTAAAGTTATGAAGAGTTAGGTAGAACTGAAAAATGAACCTGGAATTCACAGTTCAGTTGCTTATCTTTTTGTTATTGTTATGATGGTGTTTTCTGTACAATACCCAGAATCAGCATGAGCTCCAGCTGCAGCAGCAGCATTTTATATTCTGCTCTAAGGTTCCTGAGTTTCATCTTATTCTTGTTTCTCAATATTTAAAATATGGTTTTAGTCCTTCCAACAGCTTATCATGTAAAGACTATTACAATGTGTGAATTAGTCATATTTTGGCAACTTCAACTGCTTGTTCACTGCAACACTGAAACTTCAGAAAATTAAATAGAACTTAAATTCAATGTTCTAATTTACCTTAGGAAATAACCTGGGATAAGTTGCTTACTTTTCTTTTTCGGATTCTTCTCCCAAAAATATAAAGTTCAGGCTTCATCCAGGGGCCCATGAAAATAAATATGAAATTCAGTGTACAATAAAAATGAAACCAGAACCTGCAGCAGGAAAGTGGAGAAGTGCCATGAGGCTCTCTGGTGATAAACCTGCAGTGTAAAGCTGCTCCTGCTGACATGATGATCACACCACACCATTCCTCACAACCCGTTTTCTGGAGAAGGGCAATCCAGTTGGTATCCACAATTATGGTCCAAAAAAGAAGTTGTCATTTCATGTCACTGGAACTATCCTGGCTTAAAGGACAAGACACCAAGAAATAATATAATGCAAAAGAAACTCCAAGGAGAAAATAAATCAACCAACCAACCAAAAAAACTTGTGTATCTAGTCCAAAGCTTGATGTTCAGACACCACAAAACCTTCCAGGCTCCATTAAAATGACAGATTTTGGGGGCAGATATGCAAGGTATAGAGAAGAAACATACTGGAAACACCAAACAGGATAACTGGACTACACATATCTCTCTCTCAGAAAAGGGAGGAACTATCTCATTTCTGAAGTTCTGGCTGATGGCCGGAAAGACAATCACTGGGACTTCAGTGAAATCATAAAAGCACAGCATGCAATTTCTACGTAGTCTGGAAAAGCAGTTCTACTATTTCCTCTAACATTTAATGGCACAATCCTTTCATTACAGTGTAAATTAAAGCAATCTTTTATTATTGCCATTATCAAAGGCTGCTTTAATTAGACTCACTTAATGGTTTGTTAATGTTTTTGACAACAGAGCACGCAACTATTTCAGTTACAAACATGCTTTCAGCATGGTTACTGACAAACTCCTGAAACCTACTCAAAAGTAAAACAAAACCAGGACAAACAAACTCCTTTTCTCCCAAAACTCTGTGACTGTGGTCCTTCTACTGAAGCTGTTATTATAAAAGTTTGGGAGATTAAAGCAAAACAAAACAAAACAAAAAACCCACTTGAGGAGCAACACACCAAGGACACCAATTATGTAGGTGAAGCATTTTATCAAAACATTTTAATTACCATGACTTCACTTTCAGAAAACACAAAATGGATTTTCTGCTTGACACCAGATTTTCTCCATAAATTCCAGTGAAATCTGTAAAGCCTTGCCTTTATTTATTTCAATCTATTGTTATCTCTGGTGTTAACTCATTAACTATTACAAGTGAGATATTGGCCTTGGGAAAACACAAATTGCATTACTCAACGCTATATTACCTTACATATTTCTGCACTGAAGGAAGGCCTAGTGTGGTGGTCTCCATCACAGATCAAGAATGGTAGTATTGCTAAAACCATTTTTCAGGAGTTTCAGATTAATTCCAATGTTAAAACAATACATTTCCAAATCATTATTTTACAGAAACCAAGCAGAAAGAAGCCAACTACTCCAGAGCATGGGAAGAGGAATAATCAGGCACCACGAGAGCGTCTTTGGCATATAGCCAAGCTAAAAACCGGGCTGGTGCCGCCTCACGGAAGGGAGACGCGTAAGTGATCCCCTGCGAGCACGGTCCTCTCTGATCGTCGCTGGGGCTGAGCGGCAGCCGGCCCTGCACCGCGCACCCAGGGTTTAAATCACCGCACTCATGCCTCGGGGGAAAAATAAAATAAAATAAAATAAAATAAAATAAAATAAAATAAAATAAAATAAAATAAAAGTAGGGAGAGAAAAAAAGAACAGGTTTTCTTTAAAAGTGCTCCTCAAATCCTTGAAT
>VWZS01002607.1:13768-73155 GCA_013397075.1 Rhabdornis inornatus | reverse complement strand
TCCGCCCGTGAAGGAGCAGCCGCGGCCGCCGCAGCGGGCCCCGCACCGGGTCCCGCTTCTCCCCGCGACACGCACCGCTCCCTCCGCCGTGTGCTTCCGCACCGTCTTCCTCCTTCAGAGAGGGAAAAACCAGTAGGGAACGTTCAAAAATGTCTATTCGTCTCGTTAAAATGCTGTTGTCCTCAGACAGGTGATTTACAAGACAAGCCGGCAATTCTGCAAAAATTTCCTCCCAAAAATTCCCTCCGATCGCGGCCCTTGCTGGGTTTAAAAGGGCATGTATGACATTAGGCGTCGTATACGGATCCCGATTTTAGGCAAGGAGCCGCGGTTTAACGAGGAGCCCGGGAGGAGCCCCGGGGTCACCATCTCCCCCCCGCTCCCAGGGGAGCGCAGCTGCCCGGTCCTCCCGGCTCCGCACTCCTGTCCCGCTCCAGGACACGCGGAAAGCTCACACTGCTCCACAGCCCCGGCCCGGACTTGGTTCTAACAGAGACTGTGGAGCTCTGCAAGACTGAACTGTTCCTTCAGTACACAGGAAAATGAAAGGGGTGAGATCAGAGAGTATCTGGTTACAAAAATCAGTTTGATTATGAGTTTAAAAGATCAATGAAATCAAATAAACCGCTGAAAGGGGGATAAAAAGCTCCTCTGTACGTTTCTAGTAAATGTCACTTTATTTGAACAGGAAAAGGAGGAATGAATGTGAGGAAAGTGTGAATGATCTCAGCCCTAATGATTAGTAATTACTTCTTACCTAACACCCGAAGGCCCCTCGAGAGCCCTGGGGACAGAGCTCTGCAGGCTCTGACGGGGCTGCTGTGCAGGGACTCGAGGGGTTCATGTAAACCCCAAGCACGGGAGGATCGGGCTCTGCACGTGGGGCCTCTACACGATTTCTTCTACATCCTTGTAATCCACTGAACACAGGTCTGGACACACTGAGCGTGAAGTCCAGGAGCCACTGCTCAGTGCTGGGTGCCTGCTCAGGAGCTCAGACCACTTCACCATGACGCCTTGGACCAACATATCTCACAATGACCTCTTCATGAGGACAAACAAACCACAACACACCATTTCTTCTCCTAATCCTGCCTCTTTTTTACAGGCAGAGCTGTGCAAGCACAGAGCCGTCCATGGATTAGGACAGCACCAGCAGGTCATGTGCTGCCACTGAGCTGTGGGAGCTGACTGCAGGAACTGCTGTACCGGCTGGAAGTGAGAGATGAAGCACATCTGCCTAAATCACACACTCCAGCACAATGCATGACTCATCCTTGCACCTAGAAAAGGAACTGCTTTCGCTAAGGTGGCACCAGCAGCTGAATTTTACAACCAGTTTTCCAGCTTTGTTTGCTTCTTCCCGTATGAAAAAGTGGGGTCCTGCATTTTTCGGACTATTCTTGGAAATTGTCTATTTCACTGTGCCTGCACAGTGCTTAAAACACACGCCATCACTGACTACCAATTTTTCAAAAATAAGTGGGCAAAATCAATCTCTTAAAAAAAACAAATCGCAAAATAAAATCTCAAAAGGAAAAAAAAAGAGGGGGGAAAGAAAAAAAAGACCTTTAAGAGTCCCATCTGAAGTCACAAATATTTCCAGGGTCATTCAAGCACATAAAAGCAGGTAAATTAGCCCACAGCGCTATTTTCAAGTAGTTATCCAACCAGAACAAGTGCAAATGGTTAAATTTAATCTAAACAGACTGCACGGGGCAAACAGATTCTGGACTAGAGAGTCCACAGAAACCTAAGTGTTTAAGAGCCACAACACTAGGGTGTCTGCACTGAACTTTTGAGCAATATATTTTGATCAACTCTCTTCCCACTTCCCTCCCCCCACCACTTCCTCCCCCTCTTTATATTCAATTGTCTGAATTGTCAAACAATTCAGATTGGAAAGGAGCATGAGAGCCCATCCCATCCAGCCTGTGCTCAGGACAGCCAGGCTCAGCCAGGAGACCAGACCAGGTGACTCTGGGCTTGGTCAGGTTCTTGAAAACCTGCAAGGGTGGAGGCTGCACAGCCTCCCTGCTGCCCTGCTGGACCTCCTGCTCACAATGGGAAAGTGCCTCCAGCAGGCAGGTAGGTGACCAAATCCATCCATCCATGCCCTCCCCTGGCTGAGCATCCTGCCCCTTTCCTCAGCCTCTCTTCTCAGGGCTCCAGCCCCAGATCAAGCTGCTGGCCCTTCACTGAAATCCACTTTAAGGATGTCTTTACTGTATTGGAGGTACAAACTTGATGGATATCTAGACAAGGTCTAGCAAGTCCTGAGAAGGAGACAATTGCTTTCCTCAACTTCCTGGCTTTGCTCCTGCCAAGAGCCCAGCATGCTATCAACCTTCATTTCTGCTGTACTTTTCCACAGATCTGTCCCCATACAGGCCATCCCAGGGGAACCCCAGGGGTTTCTCTTTCCCTAGGGCACAACTTTGCATTTGTTGCTATTGAATTTCATGAGATGCCTTGGCAGCTCCCTTCTCCAGCCTGGCTAATGCTCCCTAAAGAGCAGCCCAGGCCTCCAGTATGTTGATTGTTGTCCCTCCCCTAACTGCAGCTGGTGACACCTGCACACTTGATGAGACAAGTGCACACATTCCATCGCCTCCCCAGGTAACTGACAGGGATATCAAGCAGGACAGACCACGGGACAGACCACAGGACAAACCCCAGTACCACACTTGTGACATGAAGAGCAAGACCCATCACGCACAACCCTCTGAGAACCACCCTGGGTTTATATCCTCACAGCTTTCCACCCGTCCAGGTCTTAGCATCCTAATCTGGATGCTTGCCAGCCTTCTCCTATTTAAAAGTGTTTTCTCTTGCACTGATGTAACACAAAAAGAAATGTCACTGTACAAACCTCCTCCATAGGCAGAATAAGAACCCAATCACTGGAAAAGACCATTACTCCCACCAAAGAGTGGAGAAGTAAGAAAACCACAGGAATGTCCTACACTTGACTTTAGAGACAAGCTTATGCAGCATTGCCTTATGCCATAAGTGCCTAAGCAATTCAAGCAGTCATTACACAGTGTAACAGATGTTTCAATACTTTACAGATCTAACTAGCAAGTAAAAGCCACTCCATGCTGCTGTCACCTGCTCCAGTGCAAGCAGGGAAAGATGTGAACCCCCAACCCAATTTTTTTTTACATCATTAACTTCTTTCTTCACTGCTGCCTCTCCTCTGAGTCCCCACTGCCTGTGACTTTCTGTTTCCCTGTGCCAAGGCCCCCATCTCCTCACTGTCCCTAGAGTCCCTATCTCAGTTTCCTCTCTCCTTTCTACTTTCACTCCTAAAGTACACAAGCAGCCAAAGCCAGACAAGCCAAAACATATTTTCCATGGTCAGAGAGACCCAGGTGAGCCTCTCCTGACTCTCACCTGTCTCCTGCTGGGGCTTTGCTGCAGGTTGCCTCCAACATTTCATGACAAACATTTTCCATTACATTTTCCATTTCCAACTCTCAACCTTTCTATCATATGATTTCAGGTTAAAACAGCAGGAATTCTGCACAGCTTATCTAGCGCAATATGATCTTTCTGTCAGCTGCTGAAAAGAGACTGTAGATGTTAAAGCCAAAAGCTAAAATCCAGCTGTGATTCATCTCCAACCTCACCCTAGAAACTTAACCTCATCCCAAATACCAGAATCTTTCTAACTGAAACCAAAGGCTTACACACATGAACCATGATCTGTAACCTTAACACTCACTACAACATACTTTCAGCCACCATAAACAGATTTTCCTCAGCTGTGTATGTTTTTTACTGATTAATGTAGTACAATAGCTAAAATAGAAAATACTATGTAGTTTCAGCTATTGAACCTGTATTTAACAGCTGCTCACTGCCCTGTGGGACTGCCAACACTGCTTTTGCTCCAGGCAGATAAAGGAAGAGTGTGAGAAGAGTCACACTGGCTTAGACCACCAGTGCATCCAGGCAAGGGCTCTCATCACAGCCAACAGGGGAAAGGAGGAGAACATATACACCTACAGGGATATTCCCTCTGGCCATCTCTGGCCTTAGAGATAATGCCTTTATATTAATAAGAAAACATACAAGGAAGAAGAACACCTCGCTGCTGTTTCCCATTGCATTCCTAAAAAAGGGGGAGAAAGCTTCTGACAAAAACAGTCCTTCCCCAAACTGACGATTTGCAGCGCTCCTGTTAGAACAGCTCTGCCAGGAGACCCAGAGTAAGGTCATGCCCTAAACCTAACAGTTCTACAATGGCATATGATTTATATTAATTCTACTGGATTAGGAAATAGAGAAATTATATTTCTGTCATTTTAAACTACTCCCATATTTAGACTTTTTACATCATTTCACAGAAGGCACCATACTCTTGTGTTAGCTGTCTGCACCCTGTAGCAGATTTTCCATATTTTCCATCTTCCTCATGTCAGAGGAGTTCCTGAACTGCAGCCCACCAAAGCAACTGATCCCCAGGAAAAGGCACACAGGGGTTTGCTTTGTCTTTGTAATGTTCAGTAAAGTTTAATGAGGATGACACTTAATTCCTCCATCAGCCACTCCTTGCAACTTCATAGCTGCCTGTGCTGGAAATGCAGAAAAGCTTGGGAGTCACTTTCTGCTTTCTGTTCCAAAGAATAATGGCTTTAAAATGGAATTTTTAAATGACAAAATTCATCTGATAATATAACCAATTAGGATAACTAAGAAATTCACAGAAGTATGTCTCTGCAGCCAAAGACAAAGATTCCAGAATTTTGCAAATCCCAGACACTAACTGGCTTGATCTTCTAATTTACACTGACACCACATTACAATGACCTGCCTACATCTGACATTAAGCATAATTTAATGCTTGTTAATCAACAATGAGGGGAAATGTAAGCCCTGTGTTCCTTATCTAATGCTTTCCCTTTCCTCTGCTGAGAGAGTTAGAGGATTTGCCTTGTTCTGTCTATCATCTTCTATGGTAAATACCAATCACTGCAGTAAATCTGGTAAGCAGGCTGACTTCTGACCTCTTTGTTCATATTTGTGCCATATATAAATATGTTGCTGGCAATATTTCCTGGTGGGGTTTTTTTAACACATTAAACAGAAATGCATTATAGAATAGAACAGAAGGGAATTTCAAAGTATTATAAATATAGGATTAGGAAACTTGCCAGCAATATCTATTGCTGACAGCTGACTTTATTAAAGTTCATCAGCATTAATTGCCTCATTGTTGAATGACTTTTGCATGTAATTATCACCAGTCTAAACACAGATTGCCTCAGGTACAGTATCTAATGTAATCATGCATTCTGAATCCTATTAAAATAGCCAAGACACAGCAGAAATTATTCTCTCCCTACCAGAAGGAAGTGAAAGAAGCAACAGAAACAGGGGGAAATTATTTCATTCAGTCTAAACAGTGTTATTTCTCTGTCTCATTCCAATGTTTCCAGCAATACTTTGGTGCCATGGATGCTGAAGCAAGACTTAAGAGATGCCAATTCTGTACCAGTGTCACTCATCTCAAGGACAAGTGAAAATTCCTGTGCCCCACTAGAAAGACAATGCCTGAGGCATGATTGCTAAAATGGGCTTTAAACGTCATGCTATATTTTAATAGACAGAAAGATGGATACATCAATGTCTAAAATAATAATTCTTAGATTATATTTATCAGAAAAAGGCAAGGCTTGAATTGTAATTTGAAGAAGTCTGAGTTCCAGTACTGTGAGCTAATATCCAAGGAGAGAGGACACATAGCTCCTTCTTTGAACTTCTATGCTGTTTTAAGATGTTTTCAAGATCTAAAGGCTCAGCATCAAAGACAAAATTTCATACTTTTTTTACACCACCCTAAAATCTTCACACCATATTACTATCCCATTCCCAAACCCTACTTTCTCAATAAAAAGTAAATAAATTCAATTACTATTTCCTTTCCTCAATGTACCAGCTCTTTTGAGACTTAACAGAATACGCTCTACTCTTTGGAATCATTACATGCAATAGGCACATGAAGGATTTTTTTAAGAAGTTAAATAGAATAAAATTTTGCAATTTAGCTTGCAGATTTATTTAAAGTCTTCAAAAGGATCATCTTAAAAGCTTCATATCATCTTAGAAATGAGTTGCTCATTGTAGCCAATTTTTTCAATGTCAAATACCCACCATTCTCATGCATATGCCTCCTTACATGCACATCTACCTATCACCTGCCAGGCTTCTGGAGTGACTTTTCAGAGAAATTCACATTCAAGATTGTCTTTCAGTCACAGATTTAACAGCAACGGGTTTCAAAACTATTACACAGTATTTAGAAAAACAGCATGAAAACCCATGTTGAATATGGACTTTCAGTACAGAAAAAGAGAATTTACTATGGAACACAGACAGCTTCAGAAATTCTACAGTCTTTTCAAACACGACTAAGCTGTTCTCCATTTGATGTTGTCTGTTGTCAAGGGCTTTTGCAGTTCTCTTGTAAGAAAAGTAGCTGCAGACATAAATGCTTGAATAAAGACAGAACTTGCCACATACTACCTTCCCTTACCCCTCCTCACATTGCTTTCTCTCTCAAGTTTATTAACATTAATAACTGGAAGTACTGATGTAGCCTTTTAGGATATTAGACCAAACCTGCAAATTAATGCATTGGTTCATCACAATTCATTAATCAAGTCTGTGCTGGATTTAACAGACAGCAGATTATTAAGGACACCAAATTACACAGACGAAAAAGCCCAGTTCCCAGAGGGTCAGCTGTAATGTGAATGGTTTTGCATAAAACCATAAACCTGCTATTAAATTAAAAACAGGCAAAAATTATGTCCACTGCTTATTTGAAGTAATTTTTTAAAAAAGGGATGCTACGCTAATTTACCTCTTAACTGGTCCTGGTTACACAGCAAAGGACTAAAGGTTAACGGCAATGGCTCCTCTGATGCTTGGTTAAGCAACTTACACTAACATATCCTGACTGGGGTGAAGAAATTAATGAAATTACTACTGTAATTCATTACTAATGGAAAATTGTCAATGCTTTCAGCCAGCAGTTCACACAAATTTTCTGCAGATGTGAAGACCTAGTACAGTGACTCATGCTCTTAGACTTGCTACTCTTATTTCAAGTCCTGGCACCATTCATCACAGCTGAACTTTATGCCATGCTATCCAGCAAAGTTGAGCAACCTTTGATCTCAATAGCTGAGGTCTTTCTACTTCTGTGACATGGCTTTATGAAGGAGGAAAAAATAACATGTAATTTTCAGCATCAATCTAGGGAATGCTAAAATAGAGGAGAGAGGCAGAATCACTGCAACCAAAATCCAAAGCATAACAAACATAGGAAGGGTTGTAATTTTCCAACTAATGATGCCAAAAACAAACAGTGTAAATTAGTGTAAAGTTTATATATCAATTACCAATAGTGAACATCAACAGTTAGTAAAGAGCCTAAACAAGCTTGTCCTGTTGTACTACATAGTCCTGGCTTCTCTTTATATTCCTCACTGAACTACAAAACAGATCAGACCAAGGGTAGCAAAATTATCCATCCCAAAAGAGAGATGTTCATCTGTGGCAACTCTAGTAGTTGTCATCTACAGAGAGCAAGAATATGTCATATTGTTATGATTTCAACATAAATAAAGCATTTAATATTACTTGACTGCATATAACAGAAAACTCCTAACAGGAACATTCTTTTACACTGATTTATAGAACAATGTTAATTTATAGAACATTGTTTTATGGTTGTGGAGTTATGCAGGGAAGAAGCTAATAATCTTTATGATCTTCCCATTGATTTGCTTTTTGTTTGTGAGCAAGAAAGATACTGTTTCTGATGGCCATAAATGCCCAAGAGACGAGAATTGTGCAGCGTGTTTCCCAAAGGAGCAGCAGGGTTACATTTATGCAAACAAAAATCAAAGTTTGAATATCAGCATAGTTTTCTTCCATGAGGAAGAGCAGAATTAAAAGAGGTAAGGAAATCCCTAATCCTATAGGAACTCAACAAAGCACATCCAAAACTGCTTTGACTCTTCTGTGCATCCCAGCATGTGAAATGAATGGAAAGATCTGGCACAATGGTAGTCACATCAGCATAGGGGGAGTTTTCAATGGAAGAAGATGGCAGATTTGCTGTCACATTCTTCCCTCCCTGTGGGGAGCGGGGCTCTGTGGGTAACATGGCCAGAAAGTCCCTGTACATCACCTATTTTAAGTGATAGATGGTCTCCTCAGGAGAAACCAGTGTAAGTAAAAACCAAAACAACGTGGACCAGGGAGGAGCCTTTCTGCCAATACTGCCCATTCCTTATCCTTGTTCCACAAGCATCCCATCAGCTGCTTACAGGGAGCAATGCTGAGACAGGCAGGACCTCAGTAAACTCCAACCAGTATTTCTCAGGCTAAGCTGAGTGGAAAAATTAGCATTTCTCATAACTCATAGCAGGGTATTATAAGAGCTCTCTCTCACTCCAACTCCAGCTCACTCTGGCATTGCAGTGCACAGCAGAGCAAAGCTCTGTGTGAGGAAGTGTCTGCCCACTTCGCTTTGAGTGCCACTCCTACAGATTAATACAGAGCACAGCTCAGAAATGCAACCTGGAAATCTCAGGAACAGCAATGTCTTCATGGAAAAAAGATGCTCAGAATGTATGCAGTGTAAAAGCCTCCAGTTATGTTATTTAATACATAAAAATTGCCTAGACTTCTAAGCTAATTCTCATTGAAATCAGACGAGTATGGCCTTTGCATACACATTTATACTGGGAGATTTGGCCTGTGGTACTGACAATGTACTGCATCAAGTGCAGTCCTTTTGCCAGTACCACAGGCCAAATCTTCACACACTGCAACCTACAGTGGAAATCAGTAACCTTCTGTAAATTGTTAAAGCATTTTAAAGCATTACTTTATTTTTATTCTAGATTAATATATCATTTATATTACTATTTTAATTTTAAAACATTATTTTGCAAACCCCACTCTAGCATTCAGTGGGTTAGTATACATATGAATGTTAGTACACATTCAGTGGGTTAGTCCCATCCTTTATGCCAAGTGTCCCAAATACCTGGGAGATCAGGGTGACACTTAGCACATACATATAACACTGCTGCAATAGCTGGACTTCTCTATATTACAAGCAGGTGAAAACAACAACTAGTTTAAGAGCAACAACAAGCACACCTTCTTAGCACTATAGAAATTACAAAATGTTAATGAATGTGTTGAAG
Source organism: Rhabdornis inornatus (assembly GCA_013397075.1). Taxonomy (NCBI): domain Eukaryota; kingdom Metazoa; phylum Chordata; class Aves; order Passeriformes; family Rhabdornithidae; genus Rhabdornis; species Rhabdornis inornatus. The sequence goes on along the minus strand of VWZS01002607.1, from coordinate 63,922 downwards.
GCGTTCCTTAATGCTATAAAACTCTGCAAAGAACAACATTATTTAAATTTATTATTCAAATGCTTTTAATTTATAACAGATTGCTACTTCAAATACAAGTATTAAATCTCTATTAGATTCATTGAGGTAATGCACTAATATGCATGACTGAGATCTTAAATTCCTAAGCAGCAATAGTGTTGGCTAGATGTAATAAGGATTACCTTAATTAAAACACTATCCTCAGCATCTCAGAAGATTTAATCCAAATCTTTATATAGGGCACATGCATTATCTATCTCCAGTTAATAAAAATATGACCTACTTTGGTTACATTTTAAAATTTAATCTTGATTACCATTTTGTTAATAGAAAGAAGATACTAAAGACTTTAAAGACAAGCCAAAAGCAATTTTGCCAGCCTAATTAAAATACTATTTAATGGCCTCAGAAGGAGCTTTATATTTATTCATCGCTGTGGATGTAGACTTTTTAGAAATGTTTTTAAAATATCAAATTAGACAACAGATTCCTAAAAATATACCTAAGAATAACAAGTGAGATTTATAACCAACGAGCTTAAAGCAGAGCCTGAAGAGATTGAGAGAACTCCTAAACCCCACAGGGACACTTTGGAACACGCGAGCTGTTCTGATAAGCTCAACAAGACTCTGCACTTCTGTAGGAGGAGGCCCATACCATGTGTCTTTGCAGAAGCAAGGCTTAAATTAATCATAACACTCCAAATGTAGCGTCAAGTTACTGCTAAGTAGTAGTTTCCAAGGAGACATGATGCTTATCAAAATACTCTGATGCACTGCAGGCTGCCAGATCTAAGACAGCATCTGAATGGTTTAGTGAACTTAGAAAAATGCAGCTTATTCTGCTTTAAACTAGGGACACAGCAGGCTCAGCAAGGCAGAGGTTTGTGAGAGCAGGGGGAGCATACATCCACACCACAAACCTTCTCCTGTACATACTACTGCCATGTTAAACAGGCTAAAATGAGTGAAGAGAGATCACAGCCAGTCATAGCATGTGGTCAGAGCCCCCACAGGGCCATCACTTCCCCAGAGCCACCCGTTCACCTCACTGGATTTCTCAAGCTGAAATTGTCCTTTCACAGCACTGCTCAACAAAATGAAGACTCCCTGTACATATCATCTTCTCTATACAGAAAGCTGGACAAAAGCATGCATCCTACAGAGACAGCATGTCCTTCAGACCCTCACAAAGGTGTCACCTACAATATCCTAAAACAAAATACTTACTTTTGATGGTACAAATGTCAAGTGATGGATGAATTCAAAGCTTTGTCCATCTATCACCCAACAAAAATTTCTAGCATACAGAGTTCCACTTGAGAAAATTAATTCAGATTGGACAGCTCTAGCTGCTACTGGGTTTCATTTGTTGAAAGGGTTTGAGAGATGAAAGAATCTTGTTGCTTTCAAGAGACACAATGCTTATGGCTTTCTACTGAAAGTGATTACCAATTCATACATCAAAAATGAGAAACCATTCTGGGTGAACAATGCCACAAACCTCTCACCAGGTTTCTCACCACAAGAGGCAATTCCCTGTTTAATTAAAGTCAGTACACACTGTTTTCTCTTGATCTCCATGGTGTGGAAGCCACCTGCTCCAACAAGGGATCCAAGCAGTCAGTGCCTACACTTGGAGTTTCCAAAGCTTGGGAGACCAAGTAACTTGAGTGACACTGCTCAGAGGAGGCTGCAGGGAGACACACACAACCCTCACTGCAGCCTGTGGTCTCCACTCACACTTTCTGCTCTAACACACTGTGCTCTGTCTGGCACTCTCTGCTCCCTTCCCTCACACTGGTTTTAGCATTAGTTTCTAGTCCAATGTCTTTTTTCTCCTCCCTCATTTAGTATTTTGACTCTATTTCTTCTCTATTTTGTAATTCTTTGCTGGCCCCTTATCAATAAAAAGTGTCTTCCCAACTCTCAAGTACAGCTTCAGGAAAAAACAAGGGTAATGATGCACTTTCATAGAACCATAGAATATCCTGAGGTGGAAGGGACCCACAGGATTGAGTCCAACCCCTGTCCCTGCACAGCACCACCCCCACAGGTCACACCATGTACCTGAGAGGGTCATCCAAACATTTCTTGAATTCTGCCAGGCTGGTGCTGTGACCACTTCCCTGAGGAGCCTGTTCCAGTGTCTGACTACCCTCTGGGTAAAGAACCTTTTCCTGATATCCAACCTAAATCTTTCCTGTCACTGTCACCCCGGAGGAGAGACCAGTGTCTGCTCCTCCTCTTCCCCTCAGGGGAAGTTGTAACTGCAGTGAGGTCTCACCTCAGTCTCCTCCAGGCTGAACATCAATTTTGCCACACTCAGTCCAACAGCAGCAGCTGTAACCCAGAGCCATTTTGACTGCCACGTGCCCATGGCCAGCAGCATCCTGCCCTGTGTCTCTGTGGGTCCCCAGCTCCACAGCCACACACTCCCTGGGGCTGTTCTCCACAACTCCCAAAGGCTGATGGCCGAACACGAGGAGTTAATTTCATAAGAGAGGCGATTTTGTAAGCCTAAAAAAACTGATGGCATTAGAAAGCTCATTGTAAATTTTACATAAAGAGGTCTTGTCTCTTTATCATGTACATAAATGTCACCCACAGGAAGACTGTTGTCACAAATGCCTCCCATGAGTGCCAGATCTGTCGGTACGTGGCATATAAGATGCTTGTTCTTCTAGTATCTGCACTTTTCAGCAATTATTAATTCCTTAAACATTTAAAACAGACCTTTTCAATTGTGCTTTCACCTCTTGAGGTCAATGCAGCAATCTCAGCTTGTGTGGCTCATAGTCTCTCTTTTAACATTCATTTTCAAAGACATATAAAACACCCAGACAAACTAAGAGTCAAAAGCAGACTCCTGAGGGTAAGATCTGTTTTTCCCCAAAAACTCTTCCATATGTTAATGTGGAACCCTTTTACCAGGCTTCATGCATGAGACAAGGGATTCTAAAATATTCCTTATCTCAGGGAAAGCACAATAGTCACGATTTTTCCCTTTCAACTCTCAGTTATTCCTCTCCATGAGACCATAGGCTGCAAAGATGATAAGGAGAGTATTCTAGCAGATCTATCCCTCTCTCTTCCTCTATTATTAAGAAAGCGAAAAAATAAAAAACCCATTACCTCCAAAATGGAGGCAGGCATTTTGTGAGATAAGCCACTCCTCCACATCATGTATTCCACCAAAGGGATTCATACTAGGCTCAGTATCTTCTAATGGTTTCATCAGTTAACATTAAATTGGTTTCAGATAGGAAAAAAGAATTTTCCTTGCACTGCACTAAATAATATGCCTTTATAGAGACTGCATAAACTACATTTCTGAAGAGGAACAACAATTATTGTTCCATTTCTGTAAGTGACAGATTGACAGTTACATCCCATGCTGTCAGTAATTTGCTGTCTAGTTGACTTTCACCACTCGGTTATTTTCTTACTGCTTACAAATGGAAAGACATTTCATGGTAAAAAGACAAAAGGATAGCGTTTTGTAGCACAAAGCTCTGGAATTAAGGACTTCCCATCCTCATGATGCCAAGACAGTCCCTTGTGTCAGGGTTAGAGATACCCATACACACAAACCCAACCATGTAACTTGGACAGCTGATGGGACAACGTGGCACATAATGTATGTGGGGTGACAGTCAGGTGTCCCCACAGGCACTGTCAGTACCAGTTCTCATGCAGCCTAAAACCATCTCTGATAGCCACCTAACCCCTCGTGTCTGTCACAAGGTGGCCAGGAACAACCACTGATGGGAACAGCCTCTGCTCCCTTTGCCTGGACAGAAAGGACATCACTTTCTCCCAGCCCCAGCTGCCAGAGCCACGTCCCCAGTTCTGGAGCCAGCCAGAGGGAAATCTTGCCCATCTGGTGCCCCTTCAGCCAGCAGCTGCACCAACACAAACTGCAGGAGAAAGCCTGGGAGAATGCTGCTCACAGCATTGCCTGCTCCTGGGACAAGCAAACCTTGGCTCTCTTCTTTAGGTCACTACTGGCAAATGGAGACACTGAAGTAGCACCCAGCCTGTCCTGACCACAAGCACCCTCCATGGGAAGCAGTGGCTTTACCATGCCAGCTATAGCTTTCCAGGGAAATGACACTCCTTCACTAAAAACCTTAGGATGCTGTCCTCATAAGCCAATCACTATACCTTTAGTTACAATTAAATTATAATAAATAATCACTAACCCTTTAATTACCCTCCTGGCTGCATTCACTATACAAGGAGTTGTGAAACCAAATGGACCAAAGAGCAATGTTAACCACTGCACATTTCTGATTTTTACTATATTGTGCAGTGATCCTCCCAAATTGCCGAAGCTTCCTGTTCTCTGAAGACCTTCTTGGTCTTGGGTTTATCAGTGCAACATCCACCCTTCTTACTCTGTATCCAAGCTGGTACCTGTTCAGGAAGCTTCCCTGTTGGATCCAGGAGTCCCTCTTGCAAACCGGAGCAGGGACTGAGGTCCCTTCCCTGCTGCACATCCCACACTCACTCACACCACAGCTGGCCCATGGCACAGCCTCAGACCTGCTGCTCCTGGAAACAATTCAATCATTGTGCAATAACTAAATAACAGAGTAACAGCTGGAGCTGGTTTCTCCAAGCTGGGGGCAGTGGGCTCCCACCATGTCCCTGAGCATCCAGTTCGCAGCTGTGCCACAGGTCAAGGCCCCTTTGTGCTTCCTTTTCCTGGGGCTTGGGCTCACCCAGAGCTCCCTGCACTCAATGTTGTATTCTTCAGCATACTTTGGAGTAACTCACATCATGTTTGACCTTGAGTGGCGACCTGAGGTTTACTGCAGGGTATTTGTTCACATACTAGTTCTTGCTCAAATGTTTCAGCACATTCCAGCATCCCTTCTGGCTTTAACAGGAAAAAAAAAAGAACAAAACCAAACCAAAAAGCACCCCTTACCTCCGCAGACAATAATTCCTCAAATACATGTGCACAACACAGAAGCTATCACTTCAGATTGCCACAAGCTGTATTTCACCATGAAAATAATCTTTTCCCAGACTGTTCTGGGGTTTGCTTGTGTTTGGTTTTGAAACTTATGAATTAAATCTACAGATTTGTTAAGAGTTGTATTACCCCTTTATGGTATTCCAGAAGTATAACCCTTTTCTTTCGGCTGTTGGAAAGTTGGCATAAATGGAAACTCTTGCTGCTGGCTAAGAAAAAAAAATTAAATTCTTATTACTATTCAGAAAATTCTGACTGCCCATTGCTGCTAATCCCAAGGGTCCCTGCAAAATACTGAATAATAGGAGTTATAGTCACAACTTTCTGCTGTAGTTTATACTACAGCAGTTGAAATTTTCTAATGCTTGTTGCAGTGCTTTAATGATTTGCTGTTAATAAGACATTTTTAGGGAGCTGTAACCCATTCTTACTTCAGATCCATAAGAAACCTAACAGTTAAAATTTGTCTTAGAACTCTCTCACATTCTACTTAAAGTAGGAAAACTTTTGCTGATAAACAATTATTCACAACTCGTTTGTTTCAATTGAGCAATACATTTCTAGAAAAAAATCCATAACTTCATAAGCAAGAATCAAACTTTTTCCCCCTTTTTTTCACAGCTGTTGCTAAGAACCATGCGAAAAAATCCCAGGGATTAGCTTTTCATTGTCCCAGATGCTGAAAACCATCCAGCTTTCAAAAACCGGTGTTCTCCAGTACTGAACAGCTTCACCCTCTACAATCACCACCTCTCTTTGGGAATGATTACACAGTTTCAATTTTGTTATCTTTTCTAATAGATTTCATCAGTTTAATCAGAGCCAGTACCAGAGCTCCTGTGGATATTACCGACACTGTTATACAGTGAGTAGCCCAGCTTTCATGACTGTTCAAAAGCTGAGACCCTAAAAATTGTCAGCATGCTGTCTGTGCTTCCAAGCTTTGCCTTTAGCTGTCCCCAGTCTTCCAGCACAAAAAGCTCTTTAGTGCCAGCATCAGGCACTCCTGAGTAGAAATACCTGTTCTCCTCTGCTAAGCACTAACCTCAGCTTCTGCCAGAGCCTGGAGAGATGGCAACTCTGGACCAGTGGGGGGACACCTTTATTTCTGCTCTGTGACTCTTCTTGTGATAAATCTTTTTTTTCACAGCTTCAATATGTAAATTAACAGCTTCTCCTGAGATTTTCTCTCTGTTCCTTTATTTGTTTTAAAAAGCATCTTCAAAATTAGTCTGAAGGAAACCCGTAGAATCTTTTAGTATCGTAAGAACAGAATTCATAGAAAGCAACTGCCATCTCCCTTCCTTGCAGCTGCCTTCAAAATAAATTTAAAAATTAATGGGGGGAAAAAAAGAAAGAAATCTGGTGCAATGATTGCAGAGAAGACACACGTACTATGCCAAGCACTGTACAGCCCAGAAACTCTGACTGACACCCTCATACCCAGCTAAGTTTACAGCATTTGGCTTCTTGTCAATGCAAGGGTAACCCTGAAGTTCTCCTTTGCCACATCAGTACCTCAGAAACATGACTTTCTGGATTTCTTGTACCTATTCCAGTGGAGTGTTTTCTTTCCCTTCTGTTTTTGCTCCTATTAGATGTGCCTTATCTAATTCATACTTAAAAGCTGTTTCTTAATTCCATAGTAAATCCTTGATCCTGAATAGGTTTGCAGTACTTAAAATCTTTGCATGCCACTGACCACCAATATCACCCAGAAATCTTCCTAATTGATGTAGAACTGAAATACATCAGGTTCCCAAGACATTAGACACTGTTTGAGCAAGGACCACCTAAAATCTCCATACCAGGTGTCTATAGTATCAATGCAGAAAAGGTCTTGTAAAAATTAAGCACTTACCTGTATTCTCTGATCCCACAAACAAGCAGAATATTTTTCCCCGAAAGTAATTTGTCAACCCCCTTAGCCCTTGCTTTCCAGAATGCCCAAAATTTGTAGAAAATCTGCTCCTGGGAGCTGCTGGTCACCTCTTCCATCAATCTTCCCAAGCACTCAGAGCCACAACAGCTTAGTTTTCAAACCATGAGGCTTTTGGAGTTTGTTGCCTCTACAAAGTCTCTGTCATTTCTGAGTCATCTGAGGACAATTTCTAAGAACTGTGCTAATTCCTTCATGGACAGCCTACAGCTCTTGAGTGAGGTTTGTCATTTCTATACTTGTGAAAACTTCCACTACTTGTTCTCAGTTCTACACGCCGTCTCTGCTAAAAAGAGAAAATGACAATGAAGATGCATATTTATTTCAGACATTTCTACTTGAAGCTTGGATACAGTAGCAATGTCTTTGCTCATAATCCCAAACTTCTTTTCAGAGAGAAATCAATGCAAGAAATCCTTCCTTTTGGCTTCTCCGAGAGCCACATCACCAGTGTTTTTATTGCTGTCTGTTCCTTTCTAACACCTCCACTTCCACCAAATAAAAATCAGCCTCTGGCACAGCTCAATCCATACAGCTCAGCTTCTGTTCAGCATCTCACGTGGACGGTGTTCTCACAAGCAACTCAGTTATTTTACTTCAAAAAAGAACTACTTTTTATTTTATTTTGAAAGGTAGTCATAGCACCATCTCACATAAAAATGTATCCTGCCTCTGTATACCACTACAGATGAGTGACAGATCAGAGACCAACCAACTAATTTTCCACTGATCTTTTTTCTAAGTGCAACTAAAAAAACAGCCAAAGTTTTTTGACAAAAAAAAAAGTAGAAAGTACTTTGAGTTTACCACCTTCAGTCTTAAAATTATCACATTAAGAAACACAAAGAAAATTCGAAAGTGCAGCAGTTGCTACCTCATTAGCATAAAATTAAGTGCATAATTAACTCAAAACATTCAGGGATTCATCTTTAGAGTCCAAAGAATTCCTTAAATTAATGTCTTTTAGGCAAATTTTTCTGTCACCCTGAAGAGTTCTCGTCACTGCAAGTTAACATTTTGAAGTTAGACAACACAAACTAATATAAAAGCCAATATATGAACATAGCACAGAACAATAGCTGCAAAATGCTATCAGCGTATTTATACTCCAAGTACCATTTATGTCTATAATTAAGAATATAAACAATCATAACTCTTGCATAAGATAACAAAAATTAAGTATACATACAAAATATAAAACCATAGCAGAGTGCTGCCAGTGCTACATGTGTTATACACAAAAAGACAGGAAGATAATGCTTAGTGTTACTATAAGATATATTAAAGTTGATTTCAGCAATTGCACTATTTCATAATATAAGCAATTTCAGTCTCAAACTCTGGCAGAAATACAGCAAGTGCAACATCTCATCATCTTATTTCAAATGTACTATAGCATGATTGCTTGTATTTTCACAGATAAATCTAAACAAATCAAGGGACACTAGGCTTTAAATCATCTATATATACGGTTTATTAAACTATTTTTAAAAGAAACAACGTAAACAAAATATTTTTTCCACTATGAAGTTTCTTAAGGCTCATTACAGTACCTCTGCATATAATTTATACTAATCTCAGTGGGTTTCATGGTTCATTCACACCAGAAGAGACAAATGTTCTTATTATAGGAAACTGAGATGCAACTACCAAACCACAAAACTCAGCCTTATTCACAAAACAATCAAATCTACTTTCAGTTATTTTTAATTCATTGTGTCAAGGATTTTCATATAGGAGTTCTTACAGCGTCCTGTCCTCCATGTAACATCAAATAACAAATTCAGGGTGGTGGGGGAGAAAATAATGAGACTGAGAAAAGATGAAAACCAGGTGAATTCCCAAAACAGATGATACCCCCGATTTATTTCCCTCCTCTGGATCATTCTTATTTCCTCAAACTATTTCTTGTTTTCTTCATACTTAATAAGCCAAGGTATTCAAAAAGACCAATCAAACCTCAGTTTTGTCCTGAAAGACTTGATTCTTCAAGTTGTCGGTCCTATTGCAACATCTTTCATTTTAGCCTGATTTTTTAAAGGAAACTATGGTTATACATCTGTGCTGCCCATATAGAAGCAAGCATGCTTATACTACAAAGTTTTCCTAGAACTTTTGAATTTGTCATTTCAATTAAAATGAGAGGTTAACAACTTGAAAGAAAACAAGTACCTACAACTTTGATGAAAAAGGTAACAGGTGAAATAATGCTATTCATACTTTAAAGATTTATGCAAGCAATAATCAATTTATGCACAATAAATACGAGGCACAGGGGAACCACCTGGGAGAACACTATCAGGAACGTAACTCCTGCAGGGAGGGCTTCCTGTGTGCTATAGCTTAGAAACTAGCAAGGCCATAGGAAACAAGGCTTTACTGACCATGCTGTTTGAAGAACTATTTACAACACCGCATTTACAAGAAAGCTAGCTTCTAATTTGTTAAATCACCTTTAATTTTTGGATTTCTTCTTCCTTGCAACTGAATGGTCAGATTCCAATAGTTACATACACTTCACTAACTTTTTACACACCGATACATTTTTTTTCCCCTGCTTCTTGTTCTTCTGTATCTGTGCATTTTGTTCCTCTGTGCCTGCCTCAGCTCCCTTGGAAGGCAGACGCACCACAGGACCCATTCTGATGACTTTTGTGCCCCAGAGGTTCACAGGCTAGCTCATCTCTTTTTACAATGAATGCAAACAAACCGTAAGTTAACAGACAGCTGCAACATCCTTCCAAAAGGACAGCCTTTAAAAATATTGTTTACTTGTCTGAAGAGAAAATATCCTCCTACACTTCAAAATAAGTGACATTGATAAGTAGGCAAAAGCATTTGCTTTAACAGAATCAGACTGACATCAGTTTTCATGTTCTCTGCTGTCTGAACTGTATCAAGCTGATCAGATTTGCAATTCTCTTGAAGCACATCAAACCAAGCTATAAACTGCAGTCCTTTCCTACAGTGAACTTGTGGATTTGTCCAGTGTGAGCTAGTGAATATAAAATTCGACTATGCTAAAAATCCATTGTATAAACTTTATTTTCCATCTCCTGAAACACAGAAATCATCCAGTTTCTTACAACTTCACCTGGCAGGAAGATGAGCACAGATCAGCAGAGAGCTGCAATTTACCCAGCCATCACTTTTTCCTTTTAATCGACTGTTGAAGAATGCCAGCTCTGGCCAAATAGTAGACCAAGAAGGCATCAGGCAATAAAACTAAAAAAAATACATGGGTTTATATTCAAGTGCAACTGGCAGCTACTGACACCACAAATGGCTTTTCTAGTAGGGAAGAAAACTTCAGCATCTTGCAAGAAAGATGACCGCAACAACTTACACCTCAATTATTTCTGAAGTCACATGCATTTTGAGTTCACATGAGTGCGTATGCCATTCAACCTGATTCCTAAAATCAGCAGATTTACAATGCATCTGGCAAAATCTTAAAACATTTAGTTTTGCAGAGAGATACAGATTACGTTTTCTTATGCTGTACATGCATAGGCCTTTTCTTGAGTTTGATACTTGTCAGATCTGTCACACAGTACAAGGAGAAACCCTCTGAAGCTTTTCAAAACTTTATACTGCACTGACACACAATTTTTCAACAGACATTTTACCTCAGAACAGCTCGATTCTGGAAACTGTAATTTAAAATACATGTTATTTTAATATTTTAAAGATACTTCTGTTTTATTCTTCTTTGTAGAAGTAAGAATTCATCTTCACATGCACTTAAAATGACAGAAAATTAGAGTTCTTGTCTCTCAGGAAGCCATTTCAAAATAATATAGAACAGATTTGTAAAACCTCTTCAACCCAGTCTCTTTTCTACTGAGCCTGAAGTACTGTATGTGGTAAACATAAAAGACTCATTAGAACTTTGCTACTCTCTCAGTAAATTAGCATCAGTGCATAAAATAACATGCAACATACATATTTGACACTCTATATTAGGAAAATCAACAAAATCCTGAAAATCTTCAGAAACCTTTAAACAATCTAGAACCCTTTATGCATCTGATATCTCAAACAGTAGAATATAAAACTTTTCCTAGTCTAATTTAGTTGCTTTTCTAGAATATATAAAGAAAGAGGTATGATCTCATGGTCTGAGCACGAAACAGGAAATCAGATCTTACATAATGATTTGCCAAACCACGCTTTCGGAGCTAAACAAATTGTACTGGTCTTCCCCCAGTACAATGGAAATAAATTAGTTTATACTGAATTGATCAAATCTGTTTAATTATACATGAGACATTTGGCTTCTGAGACTGAATTTTATAGAGCAGTACAGCACATGTTTAGCTGCATGCTAAAGCCAATTGAAATGGCAAATGGCAGTGCTAGTTACTAAGAAACTCATGATTGCAGAATTTTTATTACTGGATAATTTATCTAGTCTTGTTAGAGAATGGTTTCAGGTAAAATAGAAACCAAAGGACAGACATTAATAATCATAATAAATAAGTATCCAATCCTCCCTAGGTAAACAGAACTTGCACAACTTGCCCAATTCATAAAATTATGCATATAATTTGTAACACTATACAGATGTAAAACACAGACTACTGATTAAAAAAAATTTCAGGTTGGCCAAGGCCAGTGACCGATCCAAAAAAAACCAAATAAATAAACAAAAAAAAAACAACTTGGCAGAAGCCTTGAAAGATGGAAGACTGAAGTCTTTATATACTGCTCCAACAGTTTAATTGAATCAAGATATCTAATGCTGCACAGACAATAAAACTAGATAAAGTGCAAAAAGACATCTGCAAACTATCAAAGAAAATATTACAATTGGTTTTGCCTCAGCTTTTTATCAATTTAAATCCTCCACGTAGGTGTTTTTATAAATTTTAGAATAAAAACTAATATTCAAAAAGACACTTCTAAGTTTTTTCAGGCCCCAAGTGACACGAGCTTTTTCTTCAAAGCAACCATCTAGCATTTATAGCCAGTTACAGGGAGAATGAAGAATTAGCAGATTAACTCCTAAGGGATATTAAGTATATGCTGTCCTCATATATTCAAACGTGTGTTCACTATGTTTTTTTATGGAAATATCTTCATACAGTCTTCCAAAGCAAAATAAATCAAGCTTTCTAACAGGCCATTAACAACAAATTCTACCATGAGAAAGAAGAAACAGAACATTGAAAAACGGGACTCTAAAACAGAGTCTGACTAGAAGACTATTTTTTTAACATTATTTCTTCCCAGTTTTTCATGCTTGCCATGCAATTACCACAATCAACATCATTGTTTGGAAAAAGTTATTAATACATAAATGTCAAAAAATTATCAGTTCTTAATGTATTAATTGCTTTCTTCTTGCAAAAGGATGACTACTACTGGTATTTTTTGCAGAAAAGCTTCAACATTGTTTTGCCACATTAGTCCTTCTATCTTCCATCAGCATCTGCAGTCAACTACTGCTTTGGTCAAAGGTCCAGTGGTTTCTTTCAATTTTATTTTAAGAGAAGAGGCACAAACTCAGAGAAAAGAGTTGTAAGTCCTGCAGTTTCAAATTCCTTTTGTAGCTCCTCCAGTGCTGAATATTCTTTGACTTCAAACGTCTGAAACCTACATTGTAAAGAAAAAACTCATGAATATGCCTGCATTTGTCAGAATGTAATTATCAATTCTGTTACTTTTCTATCCACAACAGTACTAAATTATACCTTTTATGCTGTGACTGTACTTCTGTCTCACACAGTACTCTCATCATTTTCTCTTTGCATTTCTTTCCACTTGAGTCCACATCTACCTTAGAAGTTTTCTGAAGAATCAAGTACTCCTAAATGACAGAAAAAATCCCAAAATATTAAATGTCACCTAGTATTTCCAAAGTTTAGTAAAATGCAAAAGCTCACTCAAAATGTAGTCTTTTTTTGATAACACAGCAATCAAACTTCGAAAGTGCCCATCCCAAAAAGTGCACAACTGCTTCTATTCATCAGTTTTAAGTAGGCCTAACTGATTAAGACAACATGAGTTAGAAAAGCCAAAACATTCTCCTCCAACATCACCACAAAAACCCACCTATGGCAGTGGGAGCTTGTTTGTACAGACAAGAATTTCAAAGCCCAGGCATGCACTAGGAGCACCACGTGGTTTTAAGTCAAAGAAAGTGACAGTTAGCAATGAGTTAGAAATATGTCTGTTATTAATTCCCACCAAAAAATTTTCCACTCTCTGAGGCATTTGGGAAATACAGGAAACTGAATCTAGGCATATTAAGGTCAGGAAACAAAGGGATACGGGGGTATAATTCCAGTGGGAAGCAAAGCAATACAGGCTACAGGTATCACTGTAGACAGAATAGAACACCTTCTTTTTCTTAAATACAGAATAAAGTCGCTGGATCTTCCTACTCTCATAATGATCAATTTGCTTCCAAGATTGTTAATCTTAGAAAAACACACACAGAATATTCAGACACAGAGGTTTCAGTGGTAAATCGATAGAACTAGTCAACATTCATTGTTCCTGCACCTTAATGCTGCTCCTGTCACCCTGAAGAAGAATCAATATTATCTTGCCCATGAACATCAGTCTTCCAGTCAGCCTTAGATTTGAAGCCCATTTTTCCACAGTTTTCACATATTTTGCCTTTGCTCTCATGTGATCTAAATGCAAAAGGAGCATCCAGATACCATCTTCTGCTCCTTTTGACAAAATAGTCTTTTCATTGCAAACTGTTGCTGATTGCTTAATGACATCTTTAAGATGTTGCTGTACCCAAAGAATCAGATCGTGTACCATGGGTTCAGAAAGATGCTGCTTTGCTTGTTCCAGTAATTTCTCTTTCACATCCATACACTGGGCCCTTGTAAGCTGGTCTGAGTTAACAGAAATATCCGGTAAAGTTGATGGGTAATTGACTGGTAAATGAAATAACAGCTTTAAAAGTACATCTGTATCCAGCAGTTCTTTCACACTGATTTGAATTCTAAATGAGATTCCATGCGTCTCTGGAAAATAGAAAAAAAAATCATTAATAGTTTGCTTGAAGTTGAGATACACAGATATCATTAAATCATGTTATTTTCTTTAACATCTCAACTCAAATAACTGACATTTCCTATAAAATAAAAGGGGGTGATTTTTTTTTCTACAGCATGGGAGCTTGCAACCAATGGCTCAAGCTATACCTGCAGGGAATCTTGAAATGAAACACTTCTATAACATAGTAGAAGGAAAGTTATTAACACATTCTAAAAAGCATTCACACCTTTTGGCTCTTTCAAAGTCTATACGAGCCAGTAATAAAGAACTGTCTCTCTCAAACACATAACTCAGCTTCCACATCTCAACAGCAAAAGCAAGAAAAAGCAAGGACACCTGAAAATAGAGACTTTTCTGGATGGACTCAGCACTGCCCTAAGTTTGCTCCTAAAGAAATCTGTACGGCTTCTAACATCAATACTAATGCAAGACAAATAGAGTTGCACCAGGTATTTTTAAGACAATCATTCAAAAGCAGTTCCACACTAAGCAGATACTTGAAAAGAAAGAAGTCAGATTCTTTGTCCCCTACAACTTGCAGAGAAAATACACTTAAATCTTTTCTGCCAACTCCTCTACAACAGTTGGACTGACACAAGGAAAATATCTCTGTTGGACACCTGACCCTAGATACTACATATATAAATATGCATGTACTCATATTAATGCATGTTTATATATCTTCATATCTGCTCAAAATCTGTTGGTCTACTTAAAAACAGAATTATTTTCAGAGTGAAAAGGATACACTCAGTATGCAGCAGGAAAGGCTAAAGACTACTTCATCCTGATAAATCATATAATCAAAGATGCTAAATATGAAAGTTATGTACAGTATTTCATGAAATAAAACCTTCTTAACTAGAAGTTTCATAGAAAAACAATACAAAACTTGACAAAGTGAAAAGCACGGTCAAAGACCTAACCTACTTTCGCTCCTCTGCCACGAAGTAAGAGGGTATCAATCAGACAAAAGATGGTCTTCTTCAGATGTTCTCTGCTTCACCCCTTTGATGCATTCTAAACACTCCTTTTCTTTCAAAAATTGCTAAAATGTCAGGTTGATTCACTCTATGAGGGCAGGAGAAGCCAGATTTGAAAGGCAGATTAGAGGAGAGCTGAGTTTCAGAGCAAGTCTTTTGAAGTGACTTGCACTCTTCCCCCTCTACCTTACCTTACCTTCCTTTAAATGACAGTCAGATTAATTATGTTTGATTAGTATTGCTGATGCCACTAACCAACCTCTCACAGTGCCTCTCACATAAAATATATGATTTTGTATTTGAAACATACCAAAAAAAAAAAAGAACCTAAAAGTGACTTGGACAGACATACTTCAGAGAGACAGACATTCTTTGGACAGTGGTACTTTAGAGAGCTCATCCAAGGGCTTGTTTCCAAACCTCCTTCCTGGGTCATACAAAGAACTTCTAAGGTCAGAGAAGTCACAAAATAAAATCAGCAAACCCTCCAAGCCCAGTAATCAAATTCTAACAGTAGTATAAAGAAGTCTCCAAACATCTACAGACCATCACTACCTAAGAGTCAAATCCAGTGGTGAAAGCAGTAGACGGAATTCCAGAGAATTCAGTGAAATCACACCCAACCATGTCTGTATTTATAGGCACCCCATGTCAAAAGAGCCATTTCCTGCCAACAGGAGTTTGTCTTCAATCCTCCAAGACCCTATCAAAGGTTCCAGACTACTTTTAAGACAAGTGCATTCCTCAGAAAAACACCAGTCTTGGCAGAAGACCCTTGCACATGGTCAGCAGCTACAGATGAGGACCTCAAGCCGCCTTACTGCTATCTTACTTCTATCTCTGTCTTCTGCTGCCCCGACAAATGTTTCTTCCTGGGCCCCAGCAGCAGTAGCTCCTCTGCCATTACGTGGGCTCAGCACACATAATCACAGACACAAGCAGAAAATCTGCCCTGCACACCCAACCATTACACCAGACTGGGGCAGTGCTGCTGCCCCATGGCCTCAGCTGCCAGCACTCAGAGCAGCCCCACCAGGTACAAAGCCAGCTGGCATCTGGCTGAATGGGGTGAGCATTATTGTACTCCTGTCCATTAATCACTTTGTTTTAAACTATGCTGCCAAGAGATTTTAAAATGCGCAGCCCATATAAGTTGAAAAATACTACTCTATCAGCAATTTAATTACAGTGACAGGAAAACATGTTACCTTTCTGATAATCCTCCCAGGATTTTTCGACTAGCTTGTCACAACAGATCTCACCAAACTCAGAAGCAACAGAGAGAAAGACAGGCCAACCCTGCCCCTCTGAGAAGGGTCTTCTGCTGCAGTGATCTTATTCTTAAGCCTGCAAAAATCTCACACCTTTCCTTGTGATGAACTATTCTGAAGGAAGTCGAACAGCCTCGCATCCCAAGGTGTATCACCCTGAGCCATCAGGAAAAGCCCAGCCGTGCTCATTTACATCTGCGTCAGACTTTCTTTTAAAAAGAAGAATCAGTTCAAAACCTTTGCAGGGCTACAGTATCTAAAGTTTATTTAAACCTTGCAGCATCCATTTTCTGCACCAGCGCTGCAGACACTGGCAGAACAAAGAGCAAACCACCGGTGCCCTGCGCAACCTGGCTCCAAAGAAATATTTCCTTTGTTTGCACATGCTACAAGGGCCGAGTTCTTCACAGCAACATGGTGATTATTTCTGAAATACAAGGTTGGGTATGACTGTTCTGCTGGCATTTAATGTGCTAATCAGACTAAACTCAATACATTTTAACTCATTTTCCCCCCATAGCTGCATGCTTATCAGTATATTTAGCTCTAGCATACTTCAGATTTTTTCTTATGTTTCATGTCAACCAGACAGATATCCCCCTCCTCTCCTGCCCAAAGGCATTTTATGCAACACATGCAGTCTATTTTTAAATTCAGAAAATGGCACCTACTAACGTACAAGCTTAGAATATCTAAATATATTTTTATAGCAAGCTTGGTGAACAGACCGAAAGAGAACAGATTAACAATTAAATTACGGATTTCTATCTGTAACACTAATCTTTGCAAATAGATATGTAAGGTAAAAAAGATATGCTGTAATTAGTTTATTTAAATTCATCCACACATTGGTTTTGATAAAAACACATTTTACATTCTGAATACTTGATTGTTAAATTCCAAAAACCCAAAGTTTTTACCATACCAAGAGACCTGCAAAAGCATTCTCTTATATTCCTCAAAACCATAAATCCCCAATGGCCTCCTTTTTGATCCCATGGATCTACACACAAATTACTCTTAATGTCTTAGAGATTGCATAACATAACAGTCTTCCTGGAAGTTATATCTGTGCACCGTTTGTCAGTGACAATTTGCATGGTTTGAAGAGAGAAAGCAAATGTAAGCTAATGACTGGAGCAAAAGTTAATTGTATACTGACTAGAGATTCTGCAGTTCCAACAAGCAAATTCCAAGAGTAAGAAAAATACCAATAATCACTTCTGTAAAATAATCTCTTCAATTCCATGAGAAAACTATGCAAACCAATCAAATATACCTGATCCTACCATATCACAAACCCAGCCCGGTTAAAGGCCCTCCGAGGTCACGTAACAGAAATATAAATAAAATAGCCCACTCCCATTGTGCACTTGTGGCACCTCACTTTATGTCCAGGAAGGTTTTTAAACCTTTTAGAATCTGGTAACTTATAAATACAAAATCATTTTCCCTATATGAAGCACAGAGAAGAATGTGCCTATATTTCTCAACAGATTTGGAGGAACAGACATGTATATGCAACATTCAGATATACTCACATTTTTTAAAATTAACATCTGATAAGCCTAGATACTGCTGTTTCAAACTATGCTCAAAATAACGTTCTTGAAGTTTTTCACTCAAAAATAAAGTTCAGTTGAAACATTTTATCAATCATATTTTAAAAATACAACCCTAAATACCAATTTTAAAAAAATAAAATGGCAGAATTACATGCCTGCACTGGAGCAGGAGGTGTGTTATGCGTATCTAGATACAAAATTCTGGGTTTAGATGACTGTGGTTAATTGTGCTCCCTGCAGACACTAATGCCAATATCCAACCTCTCCCCTCAAGCATAGTCACCTTCAACAGGACAAGTGCCCAGGAAAATAGCCAGATATTGTGAGTATCTCCAGTGAGGGAGACTCCACAAGCTCTCCCAGCAGCCTCCAGCACTCTGTCACCTTCACAGTAAAAAAAAGTTTATCAATTCCAGTTCTTTAGGGCTGAACGTGCAGACAAAATCTGACAGCAGGCCACTACACCCATCTTCAGCAGCATTCCCCAATCCTTCACTGCAGTCCAACCAGCAGGAAGCTGCTCCCTGTCCATGACTCTGCTGAGGAGGTGGGCAGAACTCTGCAATAGCTCCCAGACACCGGGCACCTGTGCCTGGGCATATATGTCTCCGTGGATATATGTGCGTGTGTATCTCTCTCAAACAAATATGTAAAGAGTTGTCACATCTGTGGTAGGCACTAAGCAAAATTTACTAATGGTCTGTAACTGAACACACACCAACACTTGCATATCCTACCTGACAGAGCTGCTATCGTACACTGGGTCTACTGAGATTTATTCTCCCTTGCTGAAGGGGCATCTTCACAGAACCATACAACACAGACTGATAAAAGCCATCTCTTAATATTGTGTTCTGATCAGTGGCCACCAAGGCTAGTGCAGAAACCATGAAGGCATCTACACTCCCTGCACTCCTTGCCTACAGCAGCTGATGGGGACAAGTACTACAAACCTGATCATTCCACCCACGGCAGACACGACACCTCAGCCTCAGTACCCTGTACAACCTACAGCCCTACACATCTTGCCGAAGCAGAACAGGAGCAGGAGAACATCTGGCACATCACAGTGCCCAGGTTATCCCAGAAAAACTCAGATACAACCCAATGTATCATGCCCTACAACAGCCGTACCCCTACTCAGTATTACCGGATAAATAGCTGGTCTTGTTAACGCGTACAAGGTTCACCTGCTTGTTTACCTAGAGAGCACCCAGCCCATTCCTAGCGCTGCCCCCGCTCGCTCCCAGGGCCTGCAGGGCTCTGAGAAGGTCCCTGACTAGAATCGAGCAGGGCCCGCTGGGCCCCGCGCCAGGCGGGCGGCGCAGACACCCGCCGGGGCAGGGACACGCCACCAGCGACACCAGCGAGCCACTGGGGGGGGGCTGAGCGCCGCCCTGAGCGGCCCCAGAGCGCTTCCTGCCGGGGCTCTGCCGGGCCGGGCCGGGCCGGGNGGCCCGGACCGCGCGGCAGCGAAGAGAACAAAATGGCCGCTGTGTGCGGCGGGTGTCTGCCTGCTGTCCCAGTATCAGTCCCTGTCTCTGTGTCAGCCCCTGTCCCAGGAGCCCGCTCCCTGTCCTTGTGCCAGTTCCTGTCCCCAAAAGTCCGCCCCCTGTCCCTGTGTCCCTGTCCCAGGGTCCGAGTGTTGTGCCGGTCTGACCCACATGGAGAAGTGCCGGCTCCCTCGGCTGTACACGGCCCCCGGGATCGCAGCCGCACACTCCCTTGCACAAAGAGGTACTAGAATATAAAATAGTGTTTCTTACAATCAACTGCTGAGGCTTTGCAATCCCGTTACTAGCCCTCACACCGAGCACTTCCCACAGTTTCATTATGATAGCCAAAAGATAANCCGGGCCGGGCCGGGCCGGGGCGCCCCGCGGGAGAGCCCGGGCTGGGGCAGAGAGCGCGGCCGCCTCACCTGAGGCCGCCAGCACCTCGCAGGCGCCCGGCTCGCAGTAGATGGCGGCAAGCGCCGACAGCTCCTCCCGCGCCAGCTCCGACATGGCCGCCGCCGNGTTTATTGCAGCACTGGTGGTGAGACGGATATCTCCACCTAGCTCACACACCTTTGTCAAGCGCTGTGGTATATTTATACAGTAAGTATTGCTTAGTGTTACTATGTCACTACAACATCATCACATACACGCCAGAACCAATTTACACAGTATGCTCTCATGGTTATTACATAGTTCTTTTGCACTGTGCTTGCACCTCCCCAGTTCAGGGGGTCTTTGATGAATGCTTCCAAGATCTTCTTTGCAGCTGAACTTTTCAACTTTGTCTTTGGAGAATGCACAGTTACAGTGTTCCTTGGTCTGTCTGGTCTTAACCGGTCTAAATTCTTTGTTTTGTGGCTAATTGGCTCTGCACTTGCCAATTTTTCGTTAGTACTATACTTACCTATCTCTAAAGCTATCCACCTGGTGAGTTTTTTCTTCTTTTTTTTTGTCTATTCAGCATTAAGCAACTAGTTAACCATATACTAGCCATTACATTGTATAAAAAGTTATTTATATCAGGTCATATAGGTATAAAAGTTATGATTCAGGTTATATAGGTATAAAAAGCTGTGATTCAAATATAAAAAGCTATGAGTCAGGTTATGTAGGTATCAGGTTATATATATATATAAAGTAATTATTTAGGTTAAATAGATATCAGGTTATATAGATACATCAGGTTATAGTGATATCTTATAACTCAAGCTATATAAGCACCTTGGAACATTGATCTAAGTTATATAGGCATCAGTTAACTCCCAGGCAAAAACATCCAGTGCCTTCTATTATTACAAAATCACTTTTAAAAGCCAGGGCTGGGGTGGGGAGGGGGTACTTTTCAGGAGAGCATATCCTGCTATTTCTAACCCCTTAACTTGTGTTGAAATAACAAGAACTGGTGACTAAGCAGGGGATGAGGAAGATGCTGGAAGGGAGCAGCACAGCCAGGCCACTGTCAAAAAGAAGGCTGTAGTGGAAATTAGCCTTAGAAGTGCCTCCATTCTATCATTAAGGACTTCCTTACCCTGGTCTTTCTCCCTTCTCTCCTACTTTGCATATTCCATTTTACATGTTTAAATAAAAAAGTTGATGTAAATGTCTTTTGAATTGACACTATCACAAGACATGGAGGTCCCTATGAATAAGTTACTGGACTCTGACATTTGGAAGTCATCAAATGAGACAGTATAATGTCAGTTTGATATTTTTCACTCTATGAAAATATCAGCTTCATGTCAAAGATCTAAATTCCATCTTAATGTAATAAATTTTCGTGTATTCACAGACAACTGAAAATGCTAAATATTTAAATTTGAAATGAACATCTACAGTTACAATCTGGCCTTCATATTGCATTATTATGAAATTGAAAGTCAAGAACTTATTTCCCCTCTTTCTTTATTTCTTCAAGTATTGAAGTGTTTGATAGAATTTTAGCCATATTCTCTGAATGGATACTTCCCCATCAACATGTGGCAAATAAAGTTAAAAAAGAAAAGTCTCACTTTTTAGTCAGCCTATATTAAACCAGCTCCAACATCCTGTCACAAAACGATTGTGCCACCAGAATCTTCCACTTTGCCTGACAAGGCAAACAGAATGCAGCCTTTCATACATAGATTAGATTAATCTTCCCAGTGTTACATGCAAAAGCAGTATCCTTTGCCTTCCACTCACTATAATTACAGCCTCAATTAGGTGTTGTTTCAACAACCACTAGTGACTATATATAAAATGGTGCATTTAGACTGGTTTTTCCCCAATCTGAGTGGCAAATCAGAGGAGGAGTAGACAGATATTTGGAAAAAAGTAAATTTGGAGCATCCATCTGTATCTCTTTACCGTCAATTCCACGGCAGCCCCTTTGGCACCTCCTCAATCGTAACTGCAGGCGGTGCTAAAAGCACATCCTCCAGAAGGCATTAAAGGACCACTAGGAAATCTAGAAGTCGCTTCAGTTGCCCATTTGGGGCTCACAAGACCAACACTAACAAGGAACCCATAACCACAGCGAAGGTGACAGCTGACCAGTGCAACACAAAGCACCTCTGCCTTTGGGCACTGCTGCAGGACGGCTGCAAAGCCCATATTTTCTGATACAACAGTGCTGCCAGCTCTAATGCAGCCAGAATGGCATTCTTACCAGCCAGAACTGTCCTTACCTGAGTTAAATCACACCTTTTTCACAGACCTGAGAAGGAAGCCACCATTTCTCTACGAACAACTAAAAGTGTTATTGGAATGGTAGAAGTCTTACCCAAAGTGGCTTGTACAAAAAATTGCAGAGAGAAACCAACAGGAAATCTGTAAAAATCTCTCCAAATAAACGAAGAGGCAGAAGCTTGAAGAAAACAGAAAGAGAAGCAATTCCAGTAATTGTGAAAATACATGATAAAATAGGGAAGTATTCTTCCCCCAGTATTTTTAAGTACAGCTAGTGGAAAAGTTTTTTTTTCTGTGTTTTTTTTACAGTTGAAATAAACCCATTTGACAAAAAATTTACATTGCAAATTAAAGCTGCCAGAAGTTGCACACTTTGCTCTAAGGTTAAATTCAGCATTTTCATGAGATTTTGCTTTTCAATTCTTAAAAATGAGGTAACTAATTCTCATTGATACATAAAAGAAGACTTTTAATTTGAGGGAAAAACAAAACAGAGGAAAAACCTTTTCTATTACTTTTCCCTGTAAGTATTTTAGAAGCAATTTTTTCAAGGATTTGTGATCTAGCAGTGCTTTTTAAAGGCACTTGCATTTATCCTCCATGCATCAAACTGCTCTAAGTCAATTCCCTGAGACACTTAATCTTTTGGCAGATGGAAACTCATTTTGAAAGTGTACTAATGATCAATTAAAGCATTAGCTACCTCTGCAGACAGGAGGTTTATGGGGTCATAGTCTTCAGAAGCTGGAGGCAAGAACAGCAGCATGTTAGCAAAATAGCTAAAACTTTCTGTAGTTACCACAAAATTGGCAAAACATTGGAAAACCAAAAACATGTCAGTCTTTTCTTGCCATAATATGTAGAAAACAAATGTGATGGTTTCTATTTTGTGAGAGAGGCCATGGTCCAAACTGAAAGTCAGCAAAAGAAATAATCTAATCTTTTAAGTTTTCTTAATGAAGCCTAATAACTATCCTAATACTTCCAATAAACGTACATAATCCTTTGAAAATTTGATTTATTCCAACGCCAGTCAAAAATACGTACCCACACTGCAAATATGCAGAGCAGTATTGTGGGAAGCTGCCATGGGAAATCAGTGGCTCCCTGGTAATAACGTGTCATTTCACACATGCTCAAGGCCCCACAGTAAGGTTTGGAGTCGAGTACTCTGCCCAGAAATTTCTATGCAATGTGATGTACAAGTAGTAAGACCAAATAGATACAACTGTCCATTCATAAAACAATGTAAGATTCTTCCTTTAGGAGTTTGACAAGCCATTTTTTTCTTGAAGGAAAAGCACATAAAAGCAATTAGCCATCTAATGCAAACTAAAAAGGTTGCTTTTTATGACCTGACATGTCTAGTATGACCATAGATTACTAATACTAACATTGATGAGAGAATCAATACTTACTTGATTCACTGCACAAAGATCTTTTCATGCAATTTACCTTGTACAAAGGTAGAATAATAAATAGAATATATCTTCTTTCAGTGAGAGTAAAATTGCATGAAGTTGCCTACTAAACATTTGTAAAAAGCTATCAACCCTGTGCATTTTTAAAAAGAACATATGTAAAGATACTTGTGGGTAGGGAAGGGTACGATACTGAAGAGATAAGCACATCTAGCATCGAGTAGTATCAAATACAGTGGCGTGTGGAACCTTACTACATGGATTCTCCTCCAGGCATAAGCAAAGGAGAATTAGCATGCCGTATCATTTCCTAAGTGTTGGGAACAGATGTATTTAAAAAGTGATGGTTCTGAAAGAGGTTTCTACCCTCTATAAAATTATAAAAATTTCTACCCTCTATAAAAAACAAACTTTTGTAAAAGTCCTAATATTAGGCAGTGCTTTTTAGTCTGCCAGGTCATTTTTAGCTGCTGAGCTACAGCAATGTATCTGCCTTCAACTTTTGCCATTTGGCACATTAGCTACTCTTCCCCCACGCTTTGATACAAGAGCAGAACAAACACAATGGGAGTGCATAAGATGACAGACTATTTTTGACCATTTTCAGAGCACTGAAAGGTCCTTTGCCACTCTCACACCTTTTGAAAGCAGAACAGTATTCATCGGCACATTTGAGACTTCAAGTTTACAGAGCACATTAAAGTCCTGATGGTAAATACATTATGTAAACACTAGACAGAATTTCACACTAAACTAGCATGCCTCTTTCACTTCTTAATTCAAAAGGGGTAATCCAGAACACTGCTTTGGCAGCAGAAAGCAGCAATAGTCAAGAATGGACACAACTATCTCCTTACAGCAACACCATCCCTTCCTTTTACAGCAAAGCAGAGCAGAAATTTTAAGGCTTAGGTGAAAAATTCTTAGAGGGATTGAAGCTAGGACTATGAGCCCAGTGTGAAAGGCAGGAGCAAAGGTGTTCCTAGGGGACAGGGGAAAAAAATAAATGAGGAGTGACAGAAGAGCTACAGCTCCCCCTTCCAAACTGCCTGCAAGGGCAAACTGTTACAGGATGACTCAAGAGAGTCAGGAACTCCAGGCATCCCAGAAAGATCAGCCTCTGAATTACTCCCCAGTTACAGAGCACTCATGTTGGCCAGATACTAACAGAACAAACTGCAGTAGAGCAGAGAACTGGTCCCTCGTGACTGAGCAGGAAGGGTGTTGGAGGCAGAGCACCCCATCTGGTGCCCCTGTACTAGGCTGGTACCTGTGCCAGGCACCCCAGTGCAGGGATGCTGCTGCAGCCTGAAGTGACACAACTGCAAGTGGCCAAAACCACTCCTGACTGTATGTGCATGACCCAAGGCCTGCTTACAGCTGGGAATGTTATGCTGGAGTCCTATTCCACCAGTCCCAGAGCATGCAGTTTCTGGGCACTGCAACATCCTTAGAACACATCTTCAGGGCAGGCCAGTGGGGCACCCCTAACTTGTTTCATCTGCAAGGGTCAAACAAAACAGGTCAAGCAGGGCTTTGATACAGTAAGTTACAACACAGGTGAACTTTAGATATCTAAATACAGAACTAATTGTAGCAGCAGCCTATCTTTAGTGAGTGTCTGCATTTTCCCTTTGAAATGCGCACAAGGTTAACCTCGGTTTGAGATGTTGGGTTACAAAATTCTGTTTCAGCCTGACCAGGATTGGGATGTCACTGATGTCACTGCAGAATTCCCTGAGAGGGCTTGATTGGGATACTTCTTCACTTTCTTGGGCTCCATGAACTCTCCATACCTTCCTGTACTTAAAAAGAAAGATATAAATGTATTTATTTATGTATATACACACGTTTCTTTTAAAATAGCCTGAACAGTAGCTTTTCAGTTAAAACATCCTTCCTAAGGATTAAAAAAACCCCCAATTTAAATCACCATTTTTCAAATTTACCTTGGAATTATAATAATTCTAATTCTAGCATCTGTGCATCATGCATCAAGAAACCCAAGCTTAAAGAAAACTTAATTTGCTTCCTTAAGTCTTACTGCTTGTAGAAATTAATTATTTTCATTTACTCTTCTAGGATTTCTTTCCTTGCATTCTTCTCAAGTTAGCCAGACTCAGGATGAATGTATTTTTTGTCATATGCTCTTACTCTGAGAACTGCTGTTTCAGTTAGGTAACACTTGAATTTAGTCCTTGGGTTTTGGGTCTGTATTCACCTGAAAAATTACTAAGTATATATTCAAAGACATGACAATAGTTAAGTTGTAGTAAATATGTTACAATACACAGTAACAATATCAAATATATACTCTATAGTAGGATTTTAGTTATAACAGACTAGAATCTCATATGACACATACAAAAGCTCATTTTAATAATTCTTACAGCTAAAAGCATGATCACCAAAGTTAAGAAAAGTACATTTATTTGATTCTCCTTTTAGTTTGATGACAAAGTAGTACATTTCATTAACAGCAGCACAGAAAAGAACGATTTTGAATCTGTGGAAGATGGAAAGTAACAGGAGATAGTAAACACACGAAATGGCTTGTGACAGTTTCCCACATTTAGCAGCAATTACAATTTCCATGCTCTCAGC
This sequence comes from Rhabdornis inornatus, assembly GCA_013397075.1. Classification (NCBI taxonomy): domain Eukaryota; kingdom Metazoa; phylum Chordata; class Aves; order Passeriformes; family Rhabdornithidae; genus Rhabdornis; species Rhabdornis inornatus. The sequence continues at coordinate 37,946 of VWZS01002607.1, read as the reverse complement.
ATCACACTGCCGAAATCAACAAAGCAAACTCATGCTTTTGAAGCTTCTGAAGTACTCCCTACGGTGATGTAGCCTTTCCATATTTAGTTATGAGAAATACAGAATCCTCAGTGTAGCAACCTGCCAAATGCATAAACCAATAGCTACAAAAAAAAATACCAAAAACCCACCACCCCAAAAAGAGCACTCCTAATCTTTACTGTTAGAACAGAGCAGTTTCTTCATGAGTCAGATATGCTTCATACAAACTCACTTTTCATTTATCATATATATATATATGAATCACTGAAAAGGAGAAAAAGGAATTACCAAAGTAGATATGGGTAAGAGCACGGTTTTCCTCTTAGGATTCTGGATAATACTTACTCTACCATGCACAACAGTTGTCTCTAAAGTGGGAACTATTAGTTATCATTAGAATTCTAAAGTTGGAAAGCTTCCCTAATTTTTCCCTAAATGGGAAGTGACTTTCCTGAAACATTAAGAGGGGCTTCCCATAAATCCAAAAACAAAACACAACAAAAGTTCCTATGTCAGTTAAACATAGGCCACTTACAGAAAATGAAATGTACAGCTAGTTCCCCGTTAAGGTTGGGGAATTTCAAGAAGGCAGCTTCCCCCATTTGAGAAGCTGCCATGTGCTGTGCTCTTACTCCTTTCCATTCCCAAGTGTTTTACACAGCACCTGAGACTTACCGAGTCATGCAAACTTAAAGCTATTACAGTGGAAGACTTAAAGTAGTTAGTTCCCCTTACTAAGCACAAACAATAATCAAATCTTTATGCCATGCACTGCTCTTACAAAACACTCCAATCAAGCTTCTCCCTTGGCACTTCTGATACTCTTAGCCAGTTATGTACACACCTGTAATACATCTCACTATACTCACGTGTGACTGGCTAGTTACACCCCCTTGTGCAATTCCTTGTTATATAAAAAACCATGCTGTAAAAAATATCATTAATGCAGCCAGGATGCCCAATAGAGATGCACTGCAGGAGGTTTTTAAAATAAGGCTTAGATCTGTCCTGAATTCATTACATGACACACACTACAGACAATGAAAACGCTATAATAACGCATTTCCTTACATCAGAAAACCACCTTTTAAATATTCAAATAAATAGCCATTAAATACCAATTTTATGTCCTTTTAGAAATGCTGTTTAAAAAGTGATACCCATTTCCTGCTTCTAACATGTTCTTCTGCTCAAAGAAAAACTGCATATTGAGGCAGGAGTATATTCTCCTTTTCTACAGAAGAAAGGAAATATACCTTTAAAATACTCATACCACACTACACCTCCTTTAACTGATTAACTGAAGTTGAGGAAGTATGTATTTGAATAGGTAAAATGTCCATGTGAAAACAAATGCATAGTTTTATAGTGTAAATAAAACATGTATTTGAAAGAGTCCAGATCTTTTACCCTTTGTTCATCACGTAGGTATCCAAATACTTTAAATATGTGAAATAATTTATGAAATTTCCAGTTTTCACTAATGAAGTAATACTCAAAACTCCACTCAGAAATCAGATTTGTAATGTATTTGGAGCAGCACTGAAGTAATGAACTGCAAAGAAGGCGAGCTTACACAGAAACTGAGATAAGAACTTCCCAGTTCTTAAGAAAATTAAGATACATGTTTTTGCCACTGTAACTTTATTATTCCATTTGAAACACCACAAAGCATTGGTGTACTTAACAAGACATTTCTCTGTCCTCCCTTCTCACCCCAAAAGAACAGTGGTGATGATGAAAGCAATGACAGCTGCAGTGAACTTCTTAAGTCCTGATATTCCCACGTCCATTGTCTAGTAGAAAGCGGTAACTTTCCGAGTACACACCACAGGAGCAGTCAGGAGGTCCAGCGCCACCAGGCCACCTTCACTCTGTCCCAGACGGCCGAGAGCGAGTCCAGCGCAGGGCGCACGTCCAGGATGGTGAACTGGTAGTTCTTGTCCACTGCTCCGCCGTCGTAGTAATCGATCACATAGCGCACTTCCTTCCCACAGCGGTCAACGATCCAGTCATGGCGATCGAAGGGCAGCTCGTACCTGGCAAGGACAGGGAACAGCCCACAGAGATGTTTTAATGGATGTTATCGACCTGGGAGAGGAACTCTAATTCAAGATTGATTAATCCGCAAGATCCCACTAGTACTTCTATCTTCTGCCAATTCTAACTTGCAACAGCAGTTCTGAAACATCTTTAAATTTAATTCTACACCATTTTCCCAGACACATTTCTCTAGCCTCCCATCTCACTGGAAGACCTTCTTCCCTGCCCACATACCCCATCCATGAACGTATTCTGGCTCTTGGGGAGTACTCCTTTGCTTTGCCTCCAAACCGCATCAGTGCCGGCCCACATGGACATTCCCTGTGCACACAATTAAAAAGGAAAATAGCTTTTACCTTTTAACACAGTCTTATTTTCAGTGATTAAACCACTATGGTAATTTGAGTAACAGAGAAACCGAGTAGAAGAAAGCAACAGTAAAAAATTAATTACAAGTTATATCAACCAACTTTTTTCCCTTCTTTAAAGTTTTGAGAAGTCACCCAGTTTCTGCCAGCACTTACTGCTGGTATGATAAAGCATCTCTGATATGCTCCACAACATTGTTCTGATCTGTCAACAAAGCAGTTCTCTGCAAATCTAATCCCCAGACTGAACAGATAAAAGAAAACCATAATCCAAACTACCGTGTAAAAACATCATGGAATTTCAGAGAAAAATTTGTAATACCAAATGCTTAACTAGTCTGTCTCTTGTAGGAACAGGGACTATGCTGTCCTAAAAAGTAACAGTTTGCTTTACACCAGTCACGCTAATCTAAATTTCCAACTCACATCTTTGTCATAACAAATAGTCCATATGCAACATTTCATAGGTACATACATAGCATGTAGAGCTTCCCACTTCAAAATCTCCTTCCAAGCTTGCTCATTATTTTGATTATGAATCTTAATAATGTTGGTCATGTCTTCACTTGTTATGTCATCATCTTTCCACCTCCACCTAAAAAATAAGAACTTGAAAACAGTTTATAAACATTACAGCATAACTACTTGAATTTCCTCTGTTTATCTGATGAACTTTTGAATTGAGATTTAAGGTTGTATGCAAGACACAAGACAAGTATGCAAACTTCTGGCTCATCTCTTTAAGCATCTTGAGAACCACTTCATTTTCTGTGCAGAAGCATAGTTATCCAACTCATCATCCAGAGATCCACAAATTCTACACAGCTAAATTAACAGCTTAACTGGATCAGAAAGTTATCAGAGTATGCAAACATCACCACATCCACAGTATTAATAAAAATGCTTAGGAAAGATCCCACTTGCATTCCTAATGCACACAAGTCCTGTATTCAACACATTTTGCAAACACCTAGAAATACTTTTCATCTCTCTTGACACTGCACTTTGACTGCAGGTATGTTTCCTTTTCAACTGGCATAACATCAACACATTTCAGTATTTACAGGGCCAAAACTTGTATGTTCCATACAGGCTGCTTATGTCATATTGTGTTATGAACCGTATCAACACATAGAAAAAAGAATTACTATTGCTCCAAAAGTAAACTACCTGTAAATGACACACAAATCATTACAAAAGAACAAGGAAACATCAGCACAGGAGGATTTTAGTCTTGCCCACACTAAGTTTTTGTAGATACCAAAAATACCCACTTGCAAATTTCCCCATTTTTAGCAATTCTGCAAAGTTAGATGTTCTCACATAGAACTATCATTTTACAGCATTAGCATGAAAACAACTGGGTTTGAAAGCTGGCAATCATGCAAACAAAACCAACTCAGTTTGAAAGTTGGCAATCATGCAAACTTTGTCTATACCTGTGCATGGACTTTTAAGAAAACTTTCTGTGCCAGCAGAAGTTGCTTGACATTTTTTACCATCCTCCTGATCACTAGAAGACACATGGCCTTTGAGACCAACCCACCCTCTAAAACAAAGATGTTTATAAAAATACTACTTTTTAAAAAAGAGCTACTTTATTATTATTTACTGTTTAAAATCCACAAACTCTCTCAAAAAAAAGAACAGTAACTAACGATACTAGTTCCTGAATTCCAGGCTCACGACACATCTGATAATTCACAGTGTATTTACCCTTTTCTTAGCATAGCATTCCAGAACATTTGCTCTGAAGGGTAGACCCATTTCTTGTCAGAATGTGCTCTAGGTATGGAAGATTCTTCTCTAACAGTTGACAATGGAAATGGTTGACCTGGGGATGGCTGCTGATTGGGAGGAGGCATCTGGAGAACAAGGAGAACCAACAACAAACTAGAGTAGTAGCATTTTTTTAAGTTACAGTGTTTGAGAAAAATCAAAGCATAATCAATCAACTCCTACAAAGATCAAGTTCAGACTTTATTTAAGTCCACCAAAATTACCTTTTGTTGCAGCAGAACTCTTTGCACAAGTTTGTCATCAGAAGACTACAGGAAATCCCTAACCCTAAGCTTCAACTCTCAAAAGAGCAATGCTTTTTGTAAATCAGAGGAAATCTTGGAGATGCTAATCAGAACTCAACCATACTACTATTACACAGAAACTAAAATTCAGCAGTGTATCATAAAAAACATTTATGTAACTAGTAAGTAGAGAACAAAAGATATATAAAACAGGAAAACCACCAGAGATGTAAATTTTAATACAATGTTAAATAAGATGTAACCCGTTTTTAAATAAAAATTTGCACAAAAAAGAGAAACAACAATCTTAATTTAAAAAAAAAATTCCTAGTTTCCAGCTTACATAGTCACACAATTTACATTTAAGGATATAATACTTCAGAAGAAGCAAGACTAAAGAAAACACGCAAAGCCAGCCGAAGTTACCATATTGCTGGGATCTATGTCATCTTTCATTTGAGATGCACCAGACTTCACAGGACATGCTACAAACTCATAAGCTCTTTCCTGATGTGCAGGAACATCATCTGGGTTCTCAGTTCTGTGATCAGCAGTCTTCATGTGCATTGGACAACCTTAAACACAACAGTAGCATACATTTTGCTATAAGATGAAAACTCTAATTAATACATGAAATGGAAAAGTTCATTNGGGCGCGGGCCCGGGACCCCGCCCGGGGCTCGGGGAACGACGGGCGCGGGCCCGGGACCCCGCCCGGGGCTCGGGGAACGACGGGCGCGGGCCCGGGACCCCGCCCGGGGCTCGGGGAACGACGGGCGCGGGCCCGGGACCCCGCCCGGGGCTCGGGGAACGACGGGCGCGGGCCCGGGACCCCGCCCGGGGCTCGGGGAACGACGGGCGCGGGCCCGGGACCCCGCCCGGGGCTCGGGGAACGACGGGCGCGGGCCCGGGACCCCGCCCGGGGCTCGGGGAACGACGGGCGCGGGCCCGGGACCCCGCCCGGGGCTCGGGGAACGACGGGCGCGGGCCCGGGACCCCGCCCGGGGCTCGGGGAACGACGGGCGCGGGCCCGGGACCCCGCCCGGGGCTCGGGGAACGACGGGCGCGGGCCCGGGACCCCGCCCGGGGCTCGGGGAACGACGGGCGCGGGCCCGGGACCCCGCCCGGGGCTCGGGGAACGACGGGCGCGGGCCCGGGACCCCGCCCGGGGCTCGGGGAACGACGGGCGCGGGCCCGGGACCCCGCCCGGGGCTCGGGGAACGACGGGCGCGGGCCCGGGACCCCGCCCGGGGCTCGGGGAACGACGGGCGCGGGCCCGGGACCCCGCCCGGGGCTCGGGGAACGACGGGCGCGGGCCCGGGACCCCGCCCGGGGCTCGGGGAACGACGGGCGCGGGCCCGGGACCCCGCCCGGGGCTCGGGGAACGACGGGCGCGGGCCCGGGACCCCGCCCGGGGCTCGGGGAACGACGGGCGCGGGCCCGGGACCCCGCCCGGGGCTCGGGGAACGACGGGCGCGGGCCCGGGACCCCGCCCGGGGCTCGGGGAACGACGGGCGCGGGCCCGGGACCCCGCCCGGGGCTCGGGGAACGACGGGCGCGGGCCCGGGACCCCGCCCGGGGCTCGGGGAACGACGGGCGCGGGCCCGGGACCCCGCCCGGGGCTCGGGGAACGACGGGCGCGGGCCCGGGACCCCGCCCGGGGCTCGGGGAACGACGGGCGCGGGCCCGGGACCCCGCCCGGGTCTGTGCTGGCCCCGGGGCTCCGCGAGCGGGCACGGAGCCGGGCCTCCGCCGGCCCCGGGTCCTCGTCTCGCCCGGTGTACGGCTGCCCAGGCCTCGCAGCCAGGGAGATCCCGCGGGGGAGCCCGGCAGGGAACAGGAGCTGGGTCTGAACTTGCCAGCGACAGCGAACTGTGCGAACCGAGCTGGCGGTGAGCCCCGAGCAGCTGCGCTAGCGAGAGCTTCGTGTGCTCGTTCCTCGTGCTGTGGGTTTGTTTGTGAAATCGTTATCCCTTACAACCGCAAATAATTGCTTAAGTATAGAAGGAACCCACAACGTACTAGCAGCACGCATCGATACTGTAAAGGGGTATCCTTTTTAGTATTAAACTTGCGGAGATAGTAAAGTTATTTAAGATTATTTTAAAATATCAACTAGCCAAGAAAAGTGTCACAGCTCTTTTAAGATTTCCTAAGAATATTGTGTTATTTCCAAGCCAGAAGATGCAGTTTACCTGTATGTGTGAAGTACCGAGCATAACACACAAAAAATAGAGCTCACAGTGCATCAGAGCACAGAATACTACCTTCATCACATCTCTTTTTGACCAAAAAGTGATAAGACCTGGCTATGCAGTAACCACTGTCACAGTAGGTATAAACCCCATAGGACTATTTCAATATTCATCCCACCACGTGGACTCTTAAAGAGACTATCAAGTTCAAAAAGCAGGTGGGGAGCAGAGAAACATTCATTATAAATGTATAACAATTAGAACTGATTTTAAAAATACCCACAGTTTTTTCCCAAATATTCTATTTCATTGTAACAAAAATAAAATTAAAGTAGAAATTAATTTAATCAAGTGACACAGTTATTCTAGTATCTTAGGATGAAGAAAATTCAAATTCATTTGTGGAAGAAGGGTGTATGTACATACAGAAATGAGTAATTCTGTCCCATTTCTTTCAAAAAAGACAAATTCTAAACCACACTGAAATAGTTCTAAGCAGCAGTATTTCAAAATATATAAACTACCTGAATTTTAAAAGCTTCTATATATTCCCCTCAATAGTGTTTTTAAGATAATTTTTACATACCATCTTTCAAAGCAGGATATTTCTTATTAACAAGGACATTGCCATTCAATGTGAACATGAAATAAAAATACACGGATAAAGCAATACCAAATATCCTTTCAGTCATTTTTGCCCTTTGTAGTCTTGATTACTTAAGAGGAAATTGTTTTCTGCCCTTTCTGCATGCAGGAATTATTAGCACAGCATATTGAGAACCTTAAGATAGAAATTTCAGTGATTTAATCTCTACTATATGCCCTAGAAAACATTGTGATTGCCTCCATCATTTCCCAATTTAGGCATATTTGGCTTTCCTGCAGTATCTAAGACTATACTCACAGTAACAGCTGTGTGAGCAGCGATAAACAATCAATCATTCACTTTACTTCACTTGCTACATGACCAGAACCAGAACATNAACAATCTTAATTTAAAAAAAAAATTCCTAGTTTCCAGCTTACATAGTCACACAATTTACAATTAAGGATATAATACTTCAGAAGAAACAAGACTAAAGAAAACACGCAAAGCCAGCCGAAGTTACCATATTGCTGGGATCTATGTCATCTTTCATTTGAGATGCACCAGACTTCACAGGACATGCTACAAACTCATAAGCTCTTTCCTGATGTGCAGGAACATCATCTGGGTTCTCAGTTCTGTGATCAGCAGTCTTCATGTGCATTGGACAACCTTAAACACAACAGTAGCATACATTTTGCTATAAGATGAAAACTCTAATTAATACATGAAATGGAAAAGTTCATTGAAAGTTCATGTAAATGCAAATGGGTATTTCACTCTTTTTTCTGAGATTTTCAACAGTTTTAACTGCTCTCTTTCCTGCATTTCAGGACCCAAAAATATGATAATATCTCACTTTCCTGTGTAGTCTTCAAATGCTCATTTCCTACCCCCATGCTAGTCCCAATACTGAACTGTTTGTACTTAAGATTTCCCCAGGGAAGCTGACCCAGTGCATTCACTGTGTCAACAGAAGAGCTGATGTCCTTCTCCAGGCATTCATCTCATTCCACCCTTCTGCTGCCCTTTCCAGACTCACGGTTTTTAGTGACAAGCAGTCAACCAGTCACCATGTCTATATGGGCTCCCTGACCCCGTACCACACCACAGAACAGATCTGTAGGGCCCCCGTGAAACGGGACAACTGGGAGTGACCCACAGGTTCTACAGGAAGCACCTCCTGTCTCTACAAACAAAGCAGATTGCACTGCATTCTGCTGAACAAGTGACTTCCCCTAAGGAAAATTTGAGAATTACTCTTGTTAAACAAAAAACTCAATTTATTTGAAGAATTTCTCCCTTCTTCCCCCAAGATTTTTCAGTCTGGTTTCCATGTAGAGTTAGCTCATCTAGGTTTCAAGAATGATTACCGCTCATTTTTTCCTGATGCATGGGACATTCTGAAGGTGCAGACGCTGTCTGATATTTCCTGGATGCATTTGGTGACTGCTCTGCAGCAGTCGGGGAGGATGCGGACAAACCCATGGCCTCTGCACACCGGGCCTTTTAAGATCAATTTTCTAAAGAAAAAGAAAGCAAACATTCATAACACAAAACTACACTGGTTATTTCTTAAGGTGAACGCCACGTGCAGGTGCAGTGCTGCACCACAAATTGAAAAGTTAATTGAAAAATCGCTCTAAGTATCAAGCTCCCAGCCCAAACAAACCCCCAAGTCCCTACCAGGGCTGCCCCGAGCTCCTGCCCAGCCGCTCTTCACGATCCGTGAAGGACAGCGGCTCCCGGAGCGCCCCGGCCCGGCCCCGGCGTGACCGTCCCGCAAGGTCAGGGCAGGCCCGGCGCCCTGCGCAGCCCGCCGGCACCGCCGCCTCACGGCCCGCCTCCCAGCGCCGCGAGCCCGGAGCGGCCGCTGCCCCACCGCACCCCGCGCACCCCGCGCACCCTCCTCCTCCTCACCTCGCCCAGCCCGGCCNTGCTGTGGGTTTGTTTGTGAAATCGTTATCCCTTACAACCGCAAATAATTGCTTAAGTATAGAAGGAACCCACAACGTACTAGCAGCACGCATCGATACTGTAAAGGGGTATCCTTTTTAGTATTAAACTTGCGGAGATAGTAAAGTTATTTAAGATTATTTTAAAATATCAACTAGCCAAGAAAAGTGTCACAGCTCTTTTAAGATTTCCTAAGAATATTGTGTTATTTCCAAGCCAGAAGATGCAGTTTACCTGTATGTGTGAAGTACCGAGCATAACACACAAAAAATAGAGCTCACAGTGCATCAGAGCACAGAATACTACCTTCATCACATCTCTTTTTGACCAAAAAGTGATAAGACCTGGCTATGCAGTAACCACTGTCACAGTAGGTATAAACCCCATAGGACTATTTCAATATTCATCCCACCACGTGGACTCTTAAAGAGACACTCAAGTTCAAAAAGCAGGTGGGGAGCAGAGAAACATTCATTATAAATGTATAACAATTAGAACTGATTTTAAAAATACCCACAGTTTTTTCCCAAATATTCTATTTCATTGTAACAAAAATAAAATTAAAGTAGAAATTAATTTAATCAAGTGACACAGTTATTCTAGTATCTTAGGATGAAGAAAATTCAAATTCATTTGTGGAAGAAGGGTGTATGTACATACAGAAATGAGTAATTCTGTCCCATTTCTTTCAAAAAAGACAAATTCTAAACCACACTGAAATAGTTCTAAGCAGCAGTATTTCAAAATATATAAACTACCTGAATTTTAAAAGCTTCTATATATTCCCCTCAATAGTGTTTTTAAGATAATTTTTACATACCATCTTTCAAAGCAGGATATTTCTTATTAACAAGGACATTGCCATTCAATGTGAACATGAAATAAAAATACACGGATAAAGCAATACCAAATATCCTTTCAGTCATTTTTGCCCTTTGTAGTCTTGATTACTTAAGAGGAAATTGTTTTCTGCCCTTTCTGCATGCAGGAATTATTAGCACAGCATATTGAGAACCTTAAGATAGAAATTTCAGTGATTTAATCTCTACTATATGCCCTAGAAAACATTGTGATTGCCTCCATCATTTCCCAATTTAGGCATATTTGGCTTTCCTGCAGTATCTAAGACTATACTCACAGTAACAGCTGTGTGAGCAGCGATAAACAATCAATCATTCACTTTACTTCACTTGCTACATGACCAGAACCAGAACATTTTGAGTTAGAAGGGACCTTAAAGATCCTCTCATTCCAACCCCTCTGCCATAGGCAGGGACATCTTCCCCTATGAAAGGAATGAGAAGGAGGTGTCTTTACAAATAAACTGTGGGCTTGATGGTAGGTAAGGCCAGATACAGAGAGGTGAAAGAAGCAATGGGGGGAACCGTAAATTCCATAGGAATTCCACTAATTGACACAGGCTGCTACTCACTCAAGACTGCTAAATCTCTGCATTTAGAGAAGAAGAACAGAGACACAAGGAAAAACGGGGCAGGGCAGGTGTACATTAGAAAGGTGTCTTAGGTGTTTCAGGGAGTCTGTACCTCTCAAGTACCTCAGCCAATGGGGAAAGAGAGATGGAAATGCAGCCAGGAAATTAGGATAAAAAGGAGGCTGCATCCCCTAAAACTTGAGAGACCCCATGGGGAATGCCCTATGACCTCTCCCTTTATTTGAAGTTACAGGACTCCTCTGTCTCCTTTTTGGACATAAACATCTGATGTTTCTGGATTAATTTTCCTGACACCTACACCAGGTAGCTCAAAGCCTCATCCAACGTGGCCTTGAACAGGGGCAGGTTGCCCAGCTTCTCTGAGCAACATGTTCCTGTGCCCTTCTCACAGGGAAGAATTTCTTCCTAACATCCAATCTAAACCTGCCTTCTTTCAGTTTAAAGCCATTCCCCCATGTCCTATCACTACATGCCTCTGTAAAAAATCCAACTCTCCTGTAGCCCCTCTACATACTGGAAGGGGCTCTAGAGTGTCCACAGAGCCTTCTCTTCTCCAGGCTGAACAACCACAAGTCACGCATCCTGTCTTCACTTAACGACACTGTTTAATAAGATCCTCCCAGAGAGCAACTGAAATCTCTGCTTCTAAATATTTCAAGTCAGTGGCTGAAGGACTCTATAGTAAAACAGATTTTCTCTCTCTGATGCTCTCAAATGGAAAATTGGTTCTACTTGTTCCTTCCTTCTTCTCAAAGTACATAATGCTGTAGATGTCAGTATGCCATCTCCCTGCTTTCCACCATCACTCTCCATCAGAAGCAACAACTGCACTATTAGTCATTGTATAGGTAATAGTTTCACCATAAGATAAGCCAAGCAGCAAGTATTTTTTTCATCAATGTAAAGCCTTCCTTACAAAGAACACCAAGGTCCCAATCTCAATGAAGCACACTATCTACCCATAGGTATACTGCACTGTGAACTCCAGAAAAGCAGAGCAAGAGATACCACAGTAGTCCACCTTCTAAAATATGAGAGATATCCATTGTGAAGATTGACCTTTTTTTTATAATCTTAGTGGAAAATTAACACAGCAATATGAAGGGAGAAACAAAAGTTTTCAGCAAGAACACAAAGAGTAATAAAAAAAAATGGGGGAAAAATGAAAAGCAGCTACACACCCGAACAGACAAAGAAGTGGATACACAAAATACTTTCTATATCCTACATCTTAGGGAGAGATAATGTTCCTCACACTTTAAGCAAGATTTGTTGAATGCATCCATTTAAGAATGGCTCACTGAAAGGGAACCCTTGTTCCCAGCCATGTTCAGTCCTCCCTTTCCACCATTCAGAGTTAAAAGCTGCCTAGTGCCAATACAAAAGCCTCCTACCAAGCCCCATTATCCTTACTAAAGCAGTTGGAAATCTGACCTATATAGCATCTGACCCCAAAGAATGTCTGTTCCCACAAACTCCCACTCACTTGCTAACAGACCAACTAGTTAATGAGTAGTTCACTACACTAGCAGTGTAAAATTAGTACCTTAAGCATGTAATTTACAAATGCAACTAAATACCCTTCAAAAGATGAGAGAAAAAAAAGTAAAAACACTGGACTGCTTTGTGTTTTCTTCACACAAAGCAATAGTAATTTAACCATTGCATAGCACATAAGAAAACACAAAGAAACATGAGTAATTCCTGTGCTTGGAATCGAGTGGTTAAGATATAAAACAGCAGCAATCTCTAAGGATGCTCAAAGAAACCTGTGGGCTTTACCATACAATTCATGCTTCCAAGCACATATAGAACCTAGGAACTGCCAGACTGAGGAACTTAATTGCCCATCTTAGTATTCAGTAAGGGACTGTGTAGTGCATCATATTTATAATATGCTGACAACAGCAGCTCTTTATCCCCAGAGCCTCCAGACAACTGTCCAGCCTATGCCCTGACACGTGGTATTACAAGACAATGCAATAAAATTATATTATCCAATCCAAAAGTTCTCCCCCAATATACAACAAAAACTTATAGTTTAACTTATATTCCCGGCCCCAGTGATGTCCTACATAGAATTTCAGCATTCAAAATTCCAGCCACCTGAGCAACAGTGGGGCTCAGACCTCATACACCTTCTTTAAAATAAAGAGATACAGCATGAAATCTCAAGATACCATAAAAAGCCAGTTGTTTCAGAATTGAACCCCCCCAAAACTGTTCTTTCATGATACACTCATTATAGGTACACAAGTTCTTATCATATTAAGAAAGAAAAATTCACAAAATAATAAACTGTGTTCCTTTCCTTTATTATGATGTACCAATACCTTGCATACAACATGCAATTTATTGCTTATTGACATTATTGCATCTATCAAAGGAAAAAAAAAAATCAGCCAATATAGTTTTATGCAAGCTCCTAAACTGTTCAAACAAAATACAGAAATGCTTTACAATATCACTGAAATGCTAACAAATAATCCAGATTCGTTCTTATAATAAAAAGTAAATTTAAACCCATAATACTTAATAATTCACCTTACTATGATGGATTACTTTTATCACCAATCTTCAGAATTGTTATATTGCATTTTTAAGTTCTTGTGCCATGATAAGGATTGCTATTCCAATCAGGTCACATTACCAGTTGAATTTAATAATGTATTCCTGACATTTTGTGACAGTATTAGAATTTACTGCAACCAGATTGTCAAATCTAGCAGAATCTACAGTTTTTGTCCTTGCTTTGCACATAAGTTAGATAAACTCATCAAGTTTATTCTAAGATAGAAGATTATATAAACATTTTCGAATTACAGGCCAAAGGACTTATGCCTAACTTGTAACTTGTTTGTTCCAAACAGGTTTTCCAATTTGATTTTGTAACAGGTTAGCTGTGCTTATTCTACATAAATAGGTATCTGTCAATACTGAAGAAAACACTGTTTGGCAAATGCATGCTAGAAACAGATCCAGGACATTTGGATGTGTGCATATTAAGTGTGCAAATTATATAGGTGAGCTCATGATTAGCCCTTTTCCTCCCTTCCCCCTATGATTGGATGGATTTTTCTCATGAAACTGGAATAGGATTACTATAAACAAAACCACATTGCATTCAAAATTTTGTATTCTGTATTACAGGTTAGTATTCATATTTAAATGTTGCTGTCAAACCTAGCAAAATTTTAAAAATACCAAAATTTAAAAACTTAGAAGACAATTTACATGCAACATGTTCCATTTGGGTGCAGATTCTCATATACTTAAATATTTATAGGCTCATAAAAGCATGTCCTGTCCACAAGACAAGTACAATGTTTGACATCCCACACATAATTAAAAATAAAGATAGAATACAGAATATTTTATTTGCTTTTATATTTTCAATTTCAGTAAGTAGGAAGTTATAAATAGCACACAATCATTATGTGGTTGATACCAAGCCATGCTGATCTCTTCATACTTCACTCTCTTAAAGCCACTTCTTTTACTTACAACTAGGTTAAGAAAATGTATATATTTCATACTAAACAGATGCTCTCTCAGTGCAAGACATCACACAATGAAACCGTTCTCAGAAGAAATTTTGCCAAAATATTTCTTATACCAAACAATACAATTTATTCTTCATAGCTACCTTTCATTCTTTACTGAGCAATAAAGTGCTTGGTTATTATAAATAGAACAAGACTTTCAAAGGAGGTAGCTAGTAGGAGTTTTTAATGGATAAGAAACCTTACCAAATGTTACCATCTAAAAGTTTGACTTGATGCTTTATCTCAGATCTCTAAACAACCAGGCAGCATGTATTTCATCTTCTCTGCCATAAAAACAACTTTCAAGTTGCTTTCAGAAAATCCTAAGAACTTCACCTAACACAGATTTTATCCAGGTTTGGATGAATGTTAAAAGTTCATAAATATTATCACTATTTCCATCTGACTAATGTCAATCAGGGTACCAGCAATGAAGTACTGTTCTTTTTCTGCCTGTATTCCATAGACAGGGAAATTTGACCATGAACAAACTTTCCTTCGTGGAGCTCCTTGTAGCCAGATAATGCTGTTGTACAGTAGGCTATTAATATATGAAAGAGGCTTGCAATGCTTTTCAAAGTCTTCTACACTTGCACTTTTTAATCTGAAAATTGTAGTCCCTTTCTATTTGCTTTATTCATGGCTTTCAGCAGGAGCCAACACTGCACCTGACTGTAAGATGGAATAATTGTCAAGCAGCCCTTTATTTTCCTCTGAATGGCTCAGCAGAAGCATCACAAAATGATTTTTCAAACTTCTCTATTAAACGTCTTTTACAGAAAGCTTGTACATAAAAATGCTTAAACACACTCAAGGCCATGAGGAAAAAAATCCTCTTCATACAGTAATCAACAACTGGTATTCCACTTTATACAGCTTGAAAATTTTAAAGAATAAAATTTCATTTTCCATCATGAACAGAGACACAAACACATAAACCTTTCTGCTACGTATCAGTCTGCTGTTGTCCCAGCCACAGCAGTAGGAAGACATCTGGATCTCTATGTGTGTACTCAAAGTCTCCTCCTCCTCTCCTCTTTAAACCTGCCTGAATGCATTTGCTCACTTGTGTAAGCTTTTATCCTTAGGTTGTTAGTTCTGCAATATGAGTAATCTTCTCCCACAATATTTTAAGTAAAGATGGAAGTCATTCTCTTCCAAACACTGCAACTAATTTAACTCTTAAAACTTCAGTACAAAATTTGGAATTATTAAGAATTTATACAGCAAGTCAGCTCCCCGCATTTTCCTATGCATATATTTCATTATTCAATGAATATTTTTTAAGCAATTAAGTTATTAAATTATGGAGCTCACTCAAGATAGCATGTACTTACAGAGGTAGAGTAGACTTCAGAGATGTAATTCTTACCACTGAAGAATTCACACAGATAACCCATACAGCATCCCTGTTGTGTGAGACCCTCCACTGAAACATTCTCTGAGGAAATAAGTATTTGACGTATACTTGCTCTCTCTGCAAATACTGATTCCACAAATCAGTTACAGAACACCTGACCTACCATTTTCCTGTAGAGTTCTGAAAGTGGTACTTACTTATCTTTTGATGAAAAATTAAAGCCATAAAAAAGGGAAACTTGCATTTGTACATTCAGCCTAACCAGTACAAATAGTCTCTCCCATGATCAACAAGCAAATTTTGTCACCTGGTATTGAAGAAAGGAAAAGAAAAACAAGCTATTTTCTACAATAGTCACTCCTTCCATTTGATAGGCCCACAGAAAAGACAGCTTGTGACGTGCCAAGAGTCTGCTTTTACAATACATCTGTTAAAAATAGAAGTTTTAAGCCACTAACAAGATATTACATTCAAAAGCATTTGTTACGATGCTAATATCATGCATTTACTTTTTTTGCATAAAAAAAACCAAAGACACAAGCTTACAACATTAAATTTTATCAATATTTCACCATATTTTGAAAATTAATAAAGTGCAATTAAAAATGGGTGCCACAGCTATCTAATTTGCTGTATTATAAGCTTTTACTGGCAGGGAAAAAGTGCCCTATATACTACTGTATTCAGTACATCACAACTTTGCTGCCTGTTTACTAAAGTCTTTGCTGAAACCACAACTGTTAAAAGTTTTTTTCATAAGAAAATTTTCTTCTGATGCATCAGGACATAACTGTAATAACTTTTTTTTTAATTATAAAATTTAAAGCTAATGTATTGCAAAATAATTTTTTTATTTTGTGCAGAAATCCAAAATAATAGCTGTTCAAAAATAATTATCCCACTGCCCTTCAATCCTGGATTGTTGGCCGAAGTGTAGTATGCAGAGTTTTGGATTGTTTTTTATTTCTAAATCTAGTTTTAACATCAATTTTATTATAGCTTGACTTACTTTTTTTTACCCCCCATCAACCACAAGTCTATCTAGTAGTGGAAGAAGACCATTTTAATGAATGGTCTCCACTGAGAATAAAATATTTAAAATACCAAAATATTAAAATCAATGTAAGAAATTATAAATTTCAGAAACTTTTCATGAATTAATCACCCTAAGAGTTGCTCCGAATCACCTTCTCTTTTTTTTTAATAAACTGCTTTAACAGATTGCTACAATAATTGGGATGTGTGCTTAACTGTCAGTGAAAATGGACACGTTCAGCACACCTATACCAAACAAAAAAAACCACAGAAGTTAATCAGTCACAATTCTCGTTAAAAGAAGCAAAACAAATTTACACATAAATAAGCTCTCAAAATAATTTTAAATAAAACATAACTCAGAATTTCCTCAAATTGCATTACAAATGAGATTTAGGACTATTCCTAGACGGTGAGATTCTTCTGATGACCTCCAAGCCTTCAAGTTCACAGACAGACTAACTCATTATCTATTGACAAATGTGTGGTTTAAAAAAAAAAAAAATTGTGTCTATCAGAGGTCATCTGTTCCTTCTACAAAATTACCATAGAGCTTTAGAGGAGTTTGGCACAGTTAATTCGAGTGTTCTTAGTCATACCTCAGATTTCTGATTTGATCAACAAGGAAAATGTGACAAAAACCCTCAACGCTTCATATCAAATAGGCCATTTTCGTGGTAAAAGAAAAAAGTATTACTTACACATCACATATACAGAAGGTTTTTATATCTTTGCAATTAAACTTTGAATCCAAATAGCCAATGGTTAAAAATACTCTGAGAAGAATTGCAGCACTTCTCAAAGGTAGTAGCAGCAAAGGAAAAAGCACTTCAGTAAGAACTATGCCATTTCCACACATGGACTACCATGTTAACTTACAAAAAAAGTTCCATGGGGAATTTAGATGTACTACTGCATGTAACCTAGCACAGCAAATGGGAATCCTTCCCATCAAAGTGAGAATTTTAAGATCATGTGGTCTTATAATACAGCATTTTAGATAAAATTATTTCATAAATTTCCCAAAATGGTTTGCATTCATGTAAGGCAGAACAAAAAGCAGTAAAAGACTTCATAGACTCAAAGCCAAATTTTTAGCTTTTCTTGCAAAAATTAAAAAGTTGTCAAGAATGAAATCTTGATTGTTTTTCCTAGAAGAAAACATAGAAATGTGCCTGGAAAATCGCACCATATCAGGAGTTTAGGGAATTTTTCATTTTCTAAAAAAACAGGTATGTCAGTATTCACTGGATTTATAAAACATTTTAATCGGAGAAACCTGAGAGAAACACTTTGAACACACTGGTGGACAATAAGCAAGTAACCAGTCTGCTCCTTTCTAATTTCTGATGCTTACAACTGCTTACAACAGCCATGTGGAACTCATCGGTGTGAGCTTTTGCTCTTATTCCTCACTGGACAGGATCCGCAAAGCGTGGCCCTGGGTGTGCAGGCAGTGTGGCTAGGGAAAGAGTAAGGTCAGTACAGAGGTAATACCTTGTTTCCATAATAGGAGCATTCCATGGCAGAAATGTGCACTGTTTCAGTGAACCCAAATGATTTTCATAGCAGAAATTTCATTTTATGTATGATTTCTAGGCAGATTTTCCATTTCTGTGAGTTTTCGCTTCCTCCCGTCCAATAAGACAAATGACCTTGCAGCATCCTTTTGCAATTTTGACCATCCACATCACATTCATAACATCTAAGACAACACTTGAGATAATCCAGGCGCTCTGGGCTGCAAATCCTAATCTGTGGAAACCTTCTGTTCCAAATGAAGAAATTACATGGCTGTAATATATAGGCATGACGGCAATCCTCACCACGAAGAACACAACTGTCATCAGCATACCATTGATGATGTTGGCCTTTGAAGATTTGGGATATCCCAGTACTTCAAAAAACCACCTGCAAAAGAAGCGTTCACAAATACCAGGCAGACTTGAAGCCATCTCATTAAAAATTATTTTACTTCATGTTTATTTTTAATTCATTGTGTATTAATTGCTTCTACCTTTATAATTTCTAAATTATTGCACTTTGTCTTGGCTTAGTTACAAATCTTTCTGCTTGGCTGCACTTTTTCCCCACCATATAAGCAGTGTATGATATCCAGTATACTACAGAATAACACATAGAAAATCTTGATATGACTTGTGAACCAGTTGACAACCCATGTGCATTTCAGGGGCTATTGTGTAATATACAATAATAAAACTACCTTTTAAAATCATAACGACATATTTATTACTTGCTCTTATAGTTTATACCAACAGCAACTAAAATTCTTTGTCTCACTGAAAGCAACTCTGAAATTGCATTTGGATTTGGTAATCCAGACAGAGCTCTAATTTCTTGTAATTGGGATTTTCTGACTGCTTCTGTTCAGCCAAAACCCAGAACATTTTCAGAACTAAACACTGTAAACTCTTGATCATGTCACAACTTGGAACGTTACCCAATAAAAAAGATAAATCTAAAAACTGCCTTTCCATATACTGCTGGGTCATAAATGGTCTTTAAAAAAGTTCTTGCATATTTATTCCTAGATCTAGTAGACAGGCATAACTTATCTACTGCCTAGCACACAGAACCTGAGGGTTGAAAAAGGAACAATAAACTCCTCTAATCCTTTGTCATTCACACTTAAACCAGAATAAATAAGTAAAATTTGTGCAGCAACGGCATGCAGGACCAGAGCAAAATAACATAAATCACTGTATTCATAATGGAAGATGGGGAAGAGAATTAAATAATGAGTTTTTCTCCAACAAGATACAAGGCTAAAATAATTTAACAAAAAACAGTTCTAAAACTGGTTTTAAAAGTAATTTTTAATTTAATTACCTATAGATTACAACTTAGGTAATTATAAATACACTGAAAAGATTTTCCAGATATCCAGCTCTAACAGAAATATCTTAGAAATTCATTAAACATGCAACTAGGACAATTAAAACCCAGGCACTCAAGGTGGCAGTCCAGCCTGGAAGCAGGATGCCTCACCACAGAACACTTACTGACATGATGAAGAGAAAGACCTGATATGTTTTGGTCAGATTAGGAATCAAAGCCTTTACTTTCAATTATATATACAATGCAGAATCAGAAAGTAATGTAAAAATGGTTTTCAAACATACTGCAGCATGCCAGTATAGGTAATTGGACATCTGTTTAGCAACTTCCCTTTCCCAACAAATTAAAAACAAAAGAGGTCTGCAAATAACACTTACCATTACAATTTTACCCACACAGTTCAGAATTAATTACATAAATGCTGATACTAACATTAAAAGATCTAAATGCTGGCGTGGAGACAACCTCCAATTAGAGATCCCTAACAACACAGACAGGAAATACACAGACAGTTCTAAGATTAGAATATCTTTTTATATTTTAATAGGAGCTTTTTTGGTAGACTAAGAATGCAAACAAGAAACATTATGTAAGTCGTTATCATGATCCACTACTTACTTTCTTAAGGGTCTGATTCACTTCAAATTTAATGGAAAAAAAGTCATGCACTAATGAGATGACATCCCTTAGTGCAAGGAACTTTATTATCTCCTGCAGCAATTTCTGCTTTTCTGAGAGAGTGCTAAATGTCAGTATTCAAAGACCCATAATCTTACCATAGGCATTTTAAAAGTATAACATAAATGACTTTAAATAGTCAGATGTACCACAATTCTTTCTAACGCCACAGTCTAAAAGGTAAGCATCAGTGTAGGAACCCACCTGAACCCAGGATGACATCTTGTCTTGGTAGAAGCTGGGACAACAGCCATTCACTAGGACATGAATATCAATAGAAATCCTTTTTTCTTCAATAAGTTTGATGAAGTGCTTGTTTAGTCTTTAGTTTCTCTGTGTACACAGAGCACAGGCTACAACAGACTGATATCTCCCACTCAACTGCACTGGGGCAGAGGACAGCAGCCTCTGGAGAACTCCGTTATCCCGCCCTGTCCTCCTGTAAGTTCCAGTTTACCAAACTAATGTTCAAAAGGGACCATAGTATAATCTTTTTTATTGGTAAAAGCTCTGAGGAATGCTACAGTGTCATAAAACACTTCAGAGATTACAGTCACAATGCAGTAATTGGCAATAGCTGGGCTGCAGGAGTAGTAGTTTCTATTTACCTTATCCTTTCTCTACCAGACATCTGGGAAAGAAAACAGATGCCACACATGCAGGAGCAGTAAAGCAGAAATACACTCCAAAACGCATGGTTAAGAAACAGGCATCTGAAACGCTGAAAGTTCTCATCCTACCTTGCAAAAAATTGGAGGAAGAGGAGAGGACTGCAGCCCTGCTGTGTACCAAAGCCCCTCACCTGAGGCGAGGTCTGTCTGGGGCAAATCCCTACTCCCAGCTGTGTCCTGGTGGCTATAGAGTAAGGAGAGAGGCCACCCTCCCCACAGCACCATGAAAACTCCAATGACAGCTTTCCCCTTGCTGCAGTATGTGGCATTATCAGCCTCCCTTTCTGATACAGCAGCAAATCAGGCAAAAACACTTGAACCAGCAGCCGGGGCAGGCTCTGACTGAGCTCTGCAGGAGAAGCTTCTGCCCCTTTTTACTCTAATCACAGATGTGAAGATTAACCATTTCAGATATACTTAAGTGCTCAAAATAACTTGCAGAACTATTTTTGAAATCAAATAAAGAATATACATTTATATTATTCTAGATATTCATATGCTTATATTAATATTGATCTATGTGTGGAATATTGGAAAATAACCATCAAATTGTACAGGGCAGTGTAATTCCATTCTAGGGTTCTGATGACAATATTATCTTTCTTCTTTTCTTCGTCCATGATACCAAGAAAAGACATCCATGTTGAAGATGGCTTTATTATAAAAATTAAATGAATATACAAAAGTTATTAAAGAATATTTTATTTGTGAATTTTTTGTTTGGTATTTTCATAAAAAAGCTGGCATTTCATACCAAGCCTGGTCTAATCTGAAAAGGAACTTGGGGATGAATACATTAGTTATACTGTTGCATCTACAGCAGCAAAACATTTTCATAGCAAAAAAGACTTTCATATAGTAATCCTTAGTTCAATATATATAAATTCCCTCTCAGCAGACATTCGACAACTAGGAAGAGACTTCCTAAGTGGCAGAAATAGTAATGCAGACTAAATTTTAGAACAATGGAAAAACCTCCCTAAGCACTTACCGCTGATTGACAAAAGGAGTGGAGAACTCTGCAAGGAGACGGAAGTTTCCAAAATAAGCCAGCAGACCTTCACTCTGGTTAGCAAAACAAAGCAGATATCCAAAAATCAACGATGTAGATGTGAAATTGTCATTTGAATCTTTAAGTATACACAGAATGATACATCATCTCAACTTCTTTAGTCCAACTGAGTTGGCCGGCTGTGGCCACCTTTCTTGCACTTTCAAAGCAAGTTTTATCACAAAAGCTGCAACTTTCCTTCAGGTATCCCCAATCAGTAGCTTCTTACTTAAATGGCCATGAAAAGCAAACTAGACAAGACTTTCACAAGTAGCCATAGATTACTAATTATCATGATGGCATTACTGTCTGAAAGAATTATAAATATTTTTCATTTTTCAATGTTTAAACAAGCCCAAACAGAAACACTGTATGCTGAAGAAAATCTCCCTGCATTGTTTCAGGAACATATTTTGCCAAAGCAAAGATGAATTCTAAGCTCTTATTTGACAGCAGGAAGGGCACATGAAGCCCTTTCTTCCCTCCTGCAGAGGGCAGGGCTGGCCCTTGCCAGCAGCTCTGCCAGGTGCCTGCCGTGCTCCTCCATGGGGGACATCCACACCACACCCCCTCCAGCTGAGCTCTTTCCTCCAGGTGACACTTTGATCTGCCTTATCAATTGGTTGTGCTGGAAACTGTACCCACTTACACAATTGCTGGGTAAGCAGCAGTTTGCAGATGCAGAGATAAACAAGATTGGGGATTTTAATTTCCTTAGGTTTCCTGAACGACCTATGGAGTGTGTGTCATGATTCCTTTCTCCCACCAAGCAAGCAAATACCCACCACTTCAAGCTTTTCATGTCAGTTTGCACTACACTAAACAGAAAATCTGTGTGTTTAATCAAATTCTTTCCTATCCTCAAAAGGCAATTTGGAAATAACACACTTAGGGGTAACTTTCTCTGAAGACAATAGACTGAGAGCAACACACTGACATCCACAGGCAGAGCTATATCCACATAGCAATAAATGCTTTTAAAGAACTTCACACTAATATTATGCTTTCTGTTTCCTTCAGAAACAACTAATGATTTTTCTGCATGGGAGATTAGCATTGGTAGCGGTATTTTCATTTATCTAATATTCAGCTCTAATTAACTTTCATCCATGATAATATCAGTAAATTTAATTATCTTCAACCAGAAACAGAGTATTCACTTGTCAGTGTACTTCAGCCCCTTTAAACCATTACATGGGAAATCTGACAGTAATCTGGCATCTCAACACTTTTAATATTAAAAGCCTGGGATTCACACATTAGGCAGGGAAAACATCATAAAGGCTGGAACAGACCTTCAAGATCAAGTGTAATCATTAACTGTGCTCTGTGTGCTCACTACTAAACCATATCTCCAAGTGCCATATCCACATGCCTTTCAAACTTCCAGGGATGGTGATTCCACCACTTCCCTGAACACTTGCCTGACCACTCTTTCAGTATAGAAATTCTTCCTACTATCCAAACTTAACCTCCCCTGGCACAGCTTGTGGCCATTTCCCCTCATCCTGTCACTTGTTACCTGGGAGACAGAAGCAGAACATAACCACTTGAAACTATTTCCTTCTAACTTCCCAACTAAATATTCAAGCTTGTGGGTTTATTTAAAACCCTGTTCTATAATCATATGAAAAGCCTTTCTGTCAAAGTCTCTTACAGCAAAACCTGAGAAAGGTTTTTTAAGTTCAAAGTTACACATTTCTGTTGGAGTGTAACATTGAAAAGGCATGCACTTACCACAAATAACTGATAAAAAAATTTAAAAATAATGATTGAATGTGTAAGTATGCCTTTCACTAACCAGTGAAATTTTTTTCAACATTAAGCAAGGTCTATAAAAGCTGTTTCTTTAATCTCATCTGCTTATGTTACAAGAAAATACAGCACTTACCAGTACAAAGTAGTAAGCATACAGAGCTGCCAAGTGATGTATTACAAAAAATTTGTCACCAATTGCTGTCCAGTAGAAAATAATAAGCAACAGATCTACAAGAGAACAGAAGTAGCTATAAAGAACTATTTATTATACAATAATTGACCTCAGAATAGTTTCTCTAAGTTTTAGAAATATACCAAGATATAGCATCAGTAGAAACCCTCTGAATTAATGATCTCTGAAGAGAACATCTTTATCCTAAAACCTTTACTTCAGTCAAAGCATTAGGAAACAGTATTCTCCCAACAATTTCCATAAATTATTACTTTCCACATCAGTGGAAATACAGATGCAATAACTTTAGCTGAAGTATTTTGGAAGGAAAAGGTGGATCCTGAATCTCATAGTGACTTCACACTCATAACTCCAAAAATCTGGAACAAATTACATTAAAAAA
>VWZS01002607.1:0-13744 GCA_013397075.1 Rhabdornis inornatus | reverse complement strand
AAAAAAAAAAAAAAAGGCAGGTCTCTAGGGGGGATAGCAAACATACAAATACATGCAACAAATGCAGGGCTCTATTACAGAGAACCTCTGAATCAAAAAGTAATGTATGCTAGCAAATTTGGAACCATTTACCAAAAATATTTTGCAAGAGTTATTTAGAATAAGAAGCATATTTGTTTTATTAAATCCCAATGTTCTAATTACTGCAAAAGTGACATAGCAGACCCAAGTTACGGTTAAAAAGAAAGCTTTAACATAAAATAAACAAAAAAACCCAACAACAACAACATCTTTCTTCTCCCATGATGGTCTGACAATTCAGAAGATTTTGTTCTCTGTACTAGAGCAAGCAATTTTTGCCCCTGCTTTCTGCAAATAAGTATTTTGGACAGTAATATTATTGACCAAGGTTCCAAATCAAAGACTTTACCCCAATGCCTTTATTAAGTCCAGTGTGTGCCTTGATCTCTTTAATATTAGCTATCCTCAGGCAGGGCTCTACATCATCTGACATAGCTGCTCACTTCCTATTAATAATTAAACATCAACTATATAGGGAAGTGAGAGAGAATGAGTGGTCAGGTTGAGATGCCTGTTCAAAGGCATTCATTAATTCATAATGAAAGTTTAATGTATAATTATTCAAAAATAGATACTGATTAATTTAAACATGGCAGCTGAAGCTATGAAAAAACCCAGACACAAAGTAATGCACAGTTCAACTGAGTATGCTGATCACCAGATTACCACTACCACTGGCTTGAGAAATCTAGTATGAGATAACCAAGTCTGTGGCCCAGTGTCTGACCAGAGACTTCATCTTAACATGAGCAGTTTTCACTAAAAATAGTCCAAGTCACAAGTTTTTGCTTTGATAAGTCAGTATTATCCCCACACAACATAAAAGAAAGCTCCAAAGCATTTTGTAGCAAAATTCTCATGCCAATTTTAGCTGACAGCAAAATTAAGAACATAAAACATATGTAGGAATAAATAACATACAAAGTAAATAATTAAAACTTTCCATGTTTTATACATGACTGAATTTTGGCTTAAAGTGAGACTAAAAGATGGCCAGGCAGCATCCTATGGCATCATTTGCCTCAGCTTGTACTGAGGGTTACTAAAATTCTTCTGGCAGCATTCCGAGGTCACAGGAAGAAACACATGATAGAAGACCTATGAGTTGTAGGCACTGTGAAGAGAGTGAAGGGCACTGCTCTAACACCTTCTCAATCGGCCAAAGGACAAAACCGAGCTGGAGCTGGTGGTTGCACACCAAACCATCACAAAGCCACACAGTGGCCATTACCTCAGTGCTTGGGGAGATATTCCATCTTTCACATCTGCTAGCAAGATCCTGTGATTTCACCACAACCCACAAATCCATCAGCAATTTTAAAAGCCACAGTATAAACTGTATTGTATGCACATATCACGTCTTCACTACAGCAGTTCAGGATAAACATACAGGTATAGTAACTCAATATAAATAAACAGGTCATGCATGTTATACACATGTTGCATAATTACCAGAAACGAGGTAGCCTGTGGTAATAGCAATATTCAGCTTCACAATTGAAGGGTCACCCCTGTAAACATACCAAAAATACGTAGTTACAGCCTAATTTGCAAAGGACATACACATCTCAAACACAATGCCCATCAGGACACATTATTCTTGGCTCATCAGTAAGAGCTTATATAATCTAGTTAAGAAGGGTTCTAATCATAAAAGTGGATTCCTTTTCCACCCAGATACAAGACACCTACTGAGTACCCCAATCGGGATCAACCCCTGCCTTGGTATAGAGACTGCCCCAAGAGCCTTGCTAGAGATTGGACCTGAAACCCAGCAAGACTTCTGAGCTACCTTCTCAGGAAATGGAAGATAAAAGAGAACAGCCCAGTGGCTGTCTCTTAGCCCTTTAACTGACACTCTGTGCCTCCAGTGTCTCCATTTCTGTTTTCTGCCAGTGCTAGAACTTTGGTAAGGACAACAAAAATATCTTGCTCAGCTGGTGCTTTTCATATTCCTAATCAGATGGATGTTTGTAGGGATAAACAGAGTAGAAGGACACAGGAAAGGAATAATTTGCCAGTTCTCTGGAGCCAAAGAAGCTTTGAGCAGAAATGCTTTTCAGAGTAGTTTCTACACCTTCTATCCCTTCCCTTTTGGTGCCAAACATTCAGCAGGCAAAGCTCTTAGAAGCACACACACAACTTCAGTTCCTCTAGACTGTTCAATAAACCCAAACTTGTAAATACAGCTCAAGAAAGGGAAGCATCCACATTACAGCAAGCAATGTTTGTTCTTCCCTCCACTGTGCTCTGTGCATTCCTACTTTGAGGAGTTTGATAAGCAAGTCTTTTTTCCTCGATATAAGGATTGTAACTTAATTTTTAAATTAAGTTGTGCAACTAATCTAGCTATGTTTTGTGTAAATATGAATTAAGCTTCAAGTGAGAGGTCAACAGATCCATAAAATGTCAACTGGTCAAGACAAGCTGTGAAAGCAATCCTTGTTATAAACCTTTCCAGACAAAAGGCACCTAACTGTGCTTACAGCCAACTCCAGTACAAAGTCTGCCTCAGCTAGAACACAGTAAAATGCTATTACTTAACTATTTTTCTTAATCCTATTGGAAGGGAGCAGTGGAAAGATTTCCTGTATTATTACAAGCTGATCACTAAATTGTAAAGCTTTCTTAGTGTCTCAAACTAACTGTTCCCCTCAGTGAGAGGGTAGTTTACAGGAAAATAGGACTCACAAAACCAGAATTCTGCTGTTAGATGAAGAAAAGTCATTACTAGGAAAGTCTGGAATTCACTCCATCTCCTAAGATTGGCCATAGAAGTTCTTTTAAACACAGCTTGAAATAGGAACTTTTTTCCATGGCTTCAAAATTTGATTTCATAAGCTGTATGTGTCGTGGGCTGAGTGCTTCTTTAGGTTTAGACACAGAGTATAGATAGATATGTTCTCACAACTTTAGCAGAAACTCTTTACACAGAGTCCTCACGTGAGAGTTCCCAGCTGCAGCAGCATCATCATAACTAAACTTCTACAGGGTCCCAACACACTTCAGCACATCACCACCAAGACTAAGCCTGCACTCAAGTGGCCTTCATATTCTCCAGAGAACATGCAAGGGCTCAGTACGTGAAACTGGTTCCTTGATAATGGTAGACATGACTTAACTGGATGGGACAGGGAATGGTTCACTTCCCTTCTTTTTTTTTTCCCAGGGAACGGTCATTTTACATCAAACCTGCCCTAGGCTTTCTAAACCAACACTACAACAACATATATGGCTGCACACTCCACCTGCCACATCCTTCCAAGAAGAGTCCATGTTAGAATTATTTTTCTCAAATTATTGTCAATAAATGGAGAACTTAGAATTCAGTCTAAAATCTTCCAGATTTCCTGACCTATCTCCTTGAATGGAAGGTGCACGGAATTAATCAGCCCTGATGTTTGCAAGCCAGTTTTGATGCAAGCAAGAGCCCAGAGTGACAAACAGGGAGTGACTTGAATAAGCAAATAGGAAGAACTATCTCTTTGGTGATTGCTAAGGAGGTATGTGTGGCCAATGAATGACACATGAACAGGCAGATAGAACAAACTGAAGTCCATATGATTGACTTTCTCCAAACTTCTTTGCAGATACAGAGTCATATAAAATGCTAATCAAACATCAAACTTGAAAAACTATAATGACTATGAATAGTCATAGGAAAGAGCCTGCTCTCCTGTGAAGCTACAACTTAATCCATTTATTTACGTCTTCTCCCTCTCCTTATCTGATCTCTACCACCTCCACATTTTCTACCATGTGATTCTCACCACCACAAAACCAATTTCTACATCATCTATGTTAGTCTCTAGTACATACAGAAAAAAAATAAAAGTTTTATGAGAAGTCCTGGACCATCAAAAAATGTCACACATGTTGTGAGCTGATGCTTCCCTGGAGCTTACCAATGCTCCAGTCTTTGTTAGGATCTACTGTATCTATTTTCAGTTATTACCTGACAGCAATACCACATTCTCTCTCCACTGAACCCAAACCCTTTGCAGGGTTCAATGGAGAACTTTCACACAGATATACACCATTCAGATCTGCTACAGTTTTTCAATTTCACTTTAAAATGATTACTGTAAACAGCAGAGTTTCAGTATGACTGATAGTTACAGTTTATTCTTTAGTAACTTTATATGCTATTTTAAATCAATTGCTTGTATTTTATCTATTCCACTTCACAGAGACACATTGAACTAAGCCATTAGTACTGACACAATAGTTATCAAATTTTCAAACAGTACAGACATAAAAATGAACACATCACAACTGCATATTTTAATGGGAAATGAATGATTCAGTACTTAATACACTGCAGGATTTTTTTTCTTCTCAAGTTACTTTATTGTGCAACCACAACATATATGTAACATGCCTTACCAGAGAGGGTCAGCATTAACAGCATCATCATACAATAAAATATATAGGCAAAAGCCTCCAACCACCAAGGCGTGGAATGTGGACACTGTCCTGAAAAAGAGATCACAGTCACAAGGAGGTACTGCCATTCACAGCTTCCCATACTGTGCTTAAGCTAGGATGTTTCCAAAAGCATTCTCAACTGCATCCAGATACTTCTGTGGAAGACAATCTTCTGTTCTCTATGCTACAACCAACCACTTACATAACGACAGGTAGGAAAAAACAGTCAAAAAGAAGGAATCTATTAGATTGGAGCATATCTAATATTGACAATATTAGATAAAAAGTAGAGTCTTAAAAGTAATACATCTAAATTTTCCTCCAATTATCCCATATATTAATGTATCCTTAAAGACAGTACGACACCTAGCTCTCTAACAAATGTTTTCTGTATTGTCTCATTTGCTGGAAAATGTGTATGCAATTTCATAGTCAGAGAAGCCCAGGAGTCCTGCAAGAGCAAGTTTCTCCTTTCAGGCACCAAATTAAAAGACCCATAATAAGTCTAGTTTGGGTTTGGAAGGTGGCACTAAATGAAAAATCCTAAGCTTCAGATAGAATTTCTAATGCATTTGAAGTAGATTCTGGTTTTCAAAGAGAAAATTTGTATAACAAGAGGTTGCAGCTGAGTACCCAAGGTATAATAGCTACAGGTTTATATCAATTAGCAGCTTTGTATCGGACAAGGTCAATATAAAATAAAAGTCACAGTAATCAAAGTTGCCTCGTCCCTACCTGGGTACTAGACACATTTTTTTCCCCAAATACAACAGTTTATAGGCTGCATGCACAGTGTAGATAAATTCTGCACGTTAACAAGCATGCACTTACAGAGAAATATCTATTTACAGAAGCCCCAGCAGGGTTTCTGCCAGGACACAGGCCAGGACCATTCCTGCCCTTTCAGTCCACATGTATTCTTGGAAGGTAGAACAATGCAATGGGCATGGGTCCAAAATGTGTAGCCTTCCTGCTCTAGCCATGGGTTTAACACAACTGTCAGCTGCACCTAATACTGTATAGCTACTGTCTGCTTTCCCACTTTGCAAGTGTAACTAGAAAGAAAAAAAATTATGTGAAAAAATATCCATAGGGAATAACAGATACTGTTTGAAAGATGAGAAGTTCAGTGCTGTGTGATTGGAAACACTTCACACCATATTCACAGCACCAACAATATATACACAAATGCACAGTTGCTGTTAGTTATTATTCTTGTCTTTGTACATATTGAATACATGTATTTGGAAGTCATTAATATTTTAGATATCCTTAAGGCACTCTCAGGAGTCTAAGCTCTACCATGCAAGATTGGAAGAAAACATCTTACTTCCTGCAGAAGAGTTTGCAAAGAAAGAGGTTATAATCCCTACTCCATTTCCAGAAGTTATATTATTATCTATTGGCAGTAGAGATTCTGTAACTTTTCATAAAAGAGATCATATTTACAATTTGTTTCAAGAGTGTCACTGTGCTATTTTCAGCAGCTTTTTCAATAGTGTTCCAGAAAATGAATGGAGATTAGTATAATATGAGTAGTCAAAAACTGGATGAGAACAATTAATAATCATTACAGCACAGGCTGCACTTCTGCCCTCTCTTCTTTTAACAAAGAAAGAAAATTTAATTATCCAAATTTTAACGATAATTAATAGTTTAATTAAAAAGTCTACTCTTGTAACACATGATTAAAGACAATAGGAACTTTTCTTTCTTTTTAAAAACAAAGCACAGCATGCAATATTAGTGTTTAAGAAATACCTGGAATTTTTGAACTTGAGGAAAAGATAATGCTGAAAAAAAGAAAATTTGTCCTAAAATACAGCTCATTAGTTTACTGTTGCAATTTGTCTTTAAAGAGGCTGTTTATCTGAACCTTAGTGTTTAGTATACAAGCTATACACAAGCAGAGCACTTAATAGGGGTGAAATAAAAGAAAAAAAAGGAAAGAAAAAGCAGCAGATTTCTTCCTTAGCTCTGGACTTTGAAGCTTCTCCATAGAAGGTGGGGCAGAAGGGAAATAGTACAACAGTCCATTTTAATAAGGAATCTAGGTCAAGCTATCAAGCTCTGTGCATTTCCTTGAATTTTTTTTCAAAGCTTGCATCCTTTAACTCCTTATTAAGCTGCAAACAAAAAAAGTTGCAATGCTAGGTTGCAGACTTGCTCCTTCATTACTGAATGTATTTTTTTTTTCACAACTACTTAATAGCAGTAAAAGCAGGTATTATAGGAGAGGTGACAGGAATACATGCACAACAACTTGAAGAGTTATACTACATCTGTGACCAAATATAGTTTTTAACTCAATTTAAGTGTCCACATACTTTAGATGCCAGAAGCAATTACTTTAGTGGTTCACAATTCTTGGAAGGTCAGAATGAATAAACTGACAGCATGGAAAATACAGTCAAGCGCTGCAGCTCAAATACTTGATTACAAAGCCCTCCAAACTGTAACAATATATTTTCAATGCTACAGCTCATTTGAGACAGATGCCCTCTTCCAGACCCAGCTGAGCTGATAAAAATGCATAACCATCCTCTGTGCCAGTTTCCCTAGCACTGCCAACAGAATCATTTGCGTGTGCACTCCTTACACCAGCTCAGTATAGGACAAAATAACAACCATCTACTTTTAAATAATTTAAATGAAACCAACTGATTTTACTGGGACATAGTAAGTGTCTCTACCTGCACAGCTCTCTGCAGAATAAATACATATTCATCTGTATTCTCTGAATTTGTAAGATACTCCTTGAGGCCTCTCTTCATTTTGCTGAAATACTGGAGTGACAGGGCAGCGTGACAAAACACTGTGTTTGGTTAGCAGAGCTGAAGTAACACAAGCACAGCTAGCCTTTCTTTCCCTTCATGCCCTCCTCAGTTCTAACATCCACAAGATGCTGGTGAACCATGCTTTGTGTTTCATGCCTTCTAACTCCTGAACTGGACGAAGCTCAGGATCTCAACCTATCTGTGCGCTAACTTCTACATCCTGCTATCAACCCCAAAGAAAAACAACATGCAAAGAGGTAAAAAAGGACATAGTCTGGGATACTGTATCAAGCTGAACAGTTAAACACCTTATTACAAAGTAGCCCAGAGATTATGGAGCAGCTTATTTCCAGCACACTTGTGATGTGTAAAACAATTCATGTTATTATGCAAAGCACTACACCAGCACAGCGCTACCAGGCATGGGGTAAGTTCTCATAAAGCCTATGATGCAATTAAAGGCCATTTGATGTGGCTTATAGACAATAATTCAGCTTCACATAGAAACAGTTTAGTTCACTTTCCCTGTCTGCCTCTATTGTTAATTGTAACAGAGAGAAACCTAAGCGGCACTGACACTGTGAACTGGCAACCTGCACAGTTGTTCTGGCAGACAGGTAATTATTCAAAGATGGAACTGAAATCAAGATGGTGCCTTTAAGAACACTGCAAGTGGACATTTGCCAAATGGAAGGGCAAGGCTATTTGAGTTGCTAATGCTGCCTAGAACAACGGAAACAACTTCAAAAGCACCTACCTGATACTAAAAAGCACAGAGGAGGAACAGAAATGCAACTAATGCATTTTGAGTGCAGTGACAACCATAGAGTACACATTTTCAGCTTTAAATTTGGGAAACATCTGAAAAAATATTTTAAAGTTGTAATAGGCTACTCGAACTTACCAATTAATTTCAACTGCAGAACTTTGTGTACTATAGACACCATTTCAGAGTAGTATGTTGCAAATAAAACCTCACTGATCACCACTTTCAATTACTATCTTACACTTCCTTTATGGATTAAAAGACTCACGGGTGAAACAAGTTTCTAGAAGTCCTGTATCTGAGGAGACAAGTGAAATGCATCCATCAGGTGGATCCATCCCACTGATGGAAGTGCAGAAACACAAAGGGAGTGAGGAATGTTTTTGGACTGAGTTTCCACAACTCCCTCCTGCATGTGTACCCTGTGTCTGCTACAGTTTCCCCCTCCTCCTCCTGCATTCTCCTTCCTCAACAACACACACATGAACCTGGCTCTCTTCAACACTACACCAAAGCTTCATTGAATTCCTTGGAAAACCTTAACCTATATAAAACAGTTTGTAGTGTAGTAGCACTAGGAGAACAGAGAGCAAACTGCTTTGCTCCCAAAAGCATGACCAAAGATACACTGGGATTTAGAATAAATTGCAATAGTTTTGATTTTCATACAACTTTGGAAAGGAATTTTTTTCTCTTCTCTTTACTAGAAGCAACACAGAGCATCCCTTGAGCTTATTGCCTCTCAACAGTCACTGTTTTATTTTTGTACTGACCTTCAATTGGGCATCACTGTCTAACAAAGCATTCAATGTAAAAGTGTTGGTAATACTGTGTTTCCATAAAAGGACCTCAACATTTCATACGCATTATTTGTCCTGTGCCTAGAGCCAGCCCTCTGATATTTACAAACATTTAACTAATAGGGTTTTCTTCAGTTTTACACATACACACACAGGTGGTTCATATGTCCAGGATTTCAGGTAGGTCATAATTGTTGTTGCTTTGAACACTCTACCTTGAATTCCATTCGATCTTCCTTTTTTGGCTGAGATTCTTAAAACCAGGTGTTATTCGTGTTGACACCCAAGAACTTAAAACGTGGAACAGGAGCTGAAATACAGTAAAACTGGCAACAGCAATGCCAATAGTCAGGTTGCTGAAGGAAGCCATTGTTCTTCAGCCTGTGAAGACAAGCAGAAGGTAATTTCACTCTATTCTCCATTTAACTATTTTAAGCAAACACAAAGTGTTTTTGACAGCAAACTTATTAAGAGAAATATTATTCACTAAAAACTTCTACCTGTTCAATGTTTCTACTTAAGCACTAACAGTATAAAAGTATGCCCAAACTTTTAGATACACAAGTTGCATTTTCATTTTGATTTTTTTGAACATCGGCATATTATATGTTTTTGTGGCCTAAAATTGTATATATTTTATCTGCACAGTAAGGGCAGTGAAGACTACTGGCCAGGGCAACTGCCAGCTCTGTAGCCTCCACTCCCATCCCAAGAACCTCCAAAGGTAAAACTTGTTTCATTATTGCCAGATTGACTGCTGCCAACAGGATTTTAAAACGCAACAATGGAATCAGGTAAGCACAGAAAAGAGGTTTTTGGGTCAGCCCAGAGCAGCAGTAGCCTCACTGCAGCTCTGTACACTTTCCAGAGACAGTAGCTGTCAATTCACACTGTGCTCAGTCAGAGCTGGTCCCTGTGACAGTCAGGCTATTGCATTCGAGCTTCCTTCCTTCACAGAACTCTAACCTTGGCACATTTTCACACTCAGGGGAAAGTCTCCTATCGTTAGAGCTGATTGGCTTCTCAGTTGCTGGACGTTCAGCTATTTCATGAGGTCTAAATACCAAAACAATTCCAAACATAAGTGTCCATCTCTAAACGCTTCTGTCATTTTTCCTGAGTTGCCAGTATTTGCAGCACAGAATGATATTTCCCCAGAAGCCACAAACTTCTGACATGCATCTCCAATTCGACAGTGAAGTGGTTTACACTCCAAGACTAGAAAAAGTTAAACTCAAAAAAAGTCAATTTATATTAAGTTGAACTGAAAAGGGGAAAAAAAATGGCTTCATTTCAAAAATTTAAATACTTATTTAAATACCTATAAAAAACCTGCTGTCACTTGTTTTACTTAAGAAAATATCTAAAATAAAATTAAGACTTTTAGGACAGCATAATTTGATGTTACTACAGCAACTTTATGGTCAGCAAAAGTGATACAATGATATAATACATTTATATCCACCTTTTTTTCACATGCGTTACAGAATGAGTGAACATGCCTTAGATTTTTGAAATTGTATCTGCATTGCAGATGGTAAGAAACTTGAACTTCAGGAGGAAAAAATAAAGTAAAAAGTCCACCATAATAAGAAAATAATAACTTTTTTAAAAATTAAGTAAAATATTCTCACTTCGAGGTGTAAATAGCAAGTATATTGAAACACATAGATCAGAAAAAATATACTTTCATCTTCAAAGATTTAGCAGCAGAAGGTTCAAGGGTCTCAAACTTTTCCTCCTCTACCTCTTTCTTTTCTATTTATTCTCCCAGAACTGAAGACAATAAAACTTCCTCTGACTAGTACCCACAGAGCTACATGTATAAAAACAGAATGCAGGACAAATAAGAGCAGATTTGCTTGAGTGAAACCTGCCTCTATCATGTGGATTTCAAGTGCTTACTTCAGACCAGCTTTAATTCTGTCCTAGGGACTCCACAATTCTTGGAACGTATTTGATGTGCTCCTAGGGCCTATCTTCCTGCCCAGCTGAACCCAAAAGGAATCCAGCTTGCATGCTCTGGGACAGCTACACAACACAAATCACTGGGGGTGATCAGAAGATTGAGTTCATAATTGCATTTTTAATCCAAACTGAAATTTTTATGTATACACTCTGCAGTACCTGGCATCAAATTAATTTGATTCCAGTTGTTTTCTGATGACTTGCTCCAGTGCAGCAGCATATAAGTATTGAATACTTTTTAATGTTACTCTACCAAACTTCCAAGTTCAATTACAATCCTGAATATTCAGTATTCTCAATTCTCCACATACTTCTCCATTTGCCTCCACTGACTAAGAAGACACAAAACACAAATCAAACTAAAACCTTACCATTTGAAGGAATAAAACTATTTAGTATCTATCAGTTTAAACCCACTGAGAAGCACTGCACAGTGTCCAGTTCCAGATTCTAACGCCAACTTTGTTATTACATTATCTCATTTGTAGCAATCAAATCTCTTGGACTTCGTAAGGAAAAAAAAATCAGTTGGGTTAATTAACGAAGGAAGCCAAAATCCAGGTTAAATACAATTCTCTTCAGAAAAGTAGCAAAACCACTGAGCATTAACCACACCTACTTCATCCTTTTGATTAAAATACAGCAATTCTCATGATGCTACATTTTATTCATCTGCAGTGACCACTAGTATGTCTGTGTTTCAAAGACACATAATCTCTTGGACAAGAGAAAACCATGTTTTGTTTTGTTTCCTTAGTACCAGAAGATTGTATTAGGTAAGTAATGTTTTAGCTTTTGACAGGTGTTCATTTTAGTACAGATTATGGAATTAAACCTTGCAAGCATCCCTTGAAAGAAATGCATTAGAAGACTAATCTTTCTCCTAAGGAGCCTATGGAGGGAACTCATTTTTAAAAAAGGTACTAGCATGGAAAGTGCATGACCTGACTTTCAGCAAATCCAGAACCATGATGCCCATGAAGGAGAAAGGTATGATGGTTCTAGAGAAGAAGAGAGACAGACAAAAAATTAATCACTAAGCCTCTGTGGCTGGTCTCACAGATGCTCAAGTTTTGCAAGCCTGATTTCATATATGCTTATCAAGATGCTGTTTGAACACAGTAACTACCAAGTCCAGAACAATCTTATGCTTTACCTCAGCAATTAATAGTGTCATTTTTTAATTCAATTCAAGGACCAGGTGTAAATACAGCATTTCACATGTGTTCAGCTATAAACATTATCTCATATCCATAGGCTGTTATTTTCTCATATAGCTAGTTTGCTTTCAACTGCATCCTGTTTAACATGAAAATTTACTGTTTTTTACCAGATTTTTTTTTCCTTTACGAGAAAAATTATTCATGTTGCTGAACCTAACCAGCTTGTTGCATTGTGCTTGTTGACTTAAAACAAGCACAATTAGCTTCTGATCACAATTTTCCTTGACAGACATCAAAGTTATTAAGCCAGGCAGCTCCAACTACACTGTGGGGTTTTTTTCCAAGTATCTTCTTGTAGCTGTATAGCAAAGTCTGATCAAGATACAGAACTCTGTGGATTATGTATGAGCAGACACTTTATCACCCAAACTGCATAGTCATTGATTACTGTTCTGTCAGCTGATACGGGGTTTGAGCTAATGGGAGGCTGGGTGGGGAGGAGGTTTAGTGTAACTACTTTGTAATGCAGGAAAAACAGTACAATATATAGGTTGGTTCTTCACCATTAGTATTTGCCTTGCTTACCCAAAATTACTGTCTTAACCATTCGGTAGGACAATAACTACATATGATCAGAACTTCACTCTTGTAGCTTTTCAATGGAGTCTTTAGGTAAACAAATATTACCAAACACTTGAAACCAACATTTTTCAGCAAGGTATTGCTTACGTGCCTAGTGTGATTTCAAATTACTCTGTTGACCCAATAACTTTGAAAAGGCTAATAACACAAGTTTTTTCATCATACTTCCCAAGAGCTAAAAATGTGTTGGTTTTCATTTGCTATTAACATGCAGTGGTTTTCCTGCAATTCTGTTTCTACGTGAAATTTAGAAGAAAAAACAATATCCATTCACCCCCAATATGATAACACTATGAACTCCTGATAGAAACAAGTTGGCACTCAATGAAAGAGGATAAAGGAGCAGGAAAGTTATCAAGTGTTGCACCATCAAAAGCATTTAGCATTTACCTTCTCCTTATCTTACTCTTTCCACAACAATTTTTCACATCGTAAGACATATTACAGTATAGCCACACGACATGGTAAGAAGGTGCAGTACAAGGTTTAAGGCCCACAGTCCTTACTTTGAGGCTGGATTTCAGGATAAATTGGATCAATTTCCAAACAAGATTACACCATAAAGCTGCTACTGATAGCAGGACATCGCATGAAGTACTGTGCTCTTCTG
Organism: Rhabdornis inornatus; assembly: GCA_013397075.1. Taxonomy (NCBI): domain Eukaryota; kingdom Metazoa; phylum Chordata; class Aves; order Passeriformes; family Rhabdornithidae; genus Rhabdornis; species Rhabdornis inornatus. The sequence continues at coordinate 509 of VWZS01002607.1, read as the reverse complement.
ATCCGCTTAAAACTGAAAGCCAAATCCAATAGCTGTAAAACTTGGCAGACCAATCTACAGAGAGCAACACTGGACTACTGACTGTTTCCACATTTTATAATAAGCCCAGTAATAAAGCATCTGCAGTGCTGGAGCTTTGCTGTGCTCTTGGTTCTGAATGGTAGTTCCTATTCGTTTGAGATCTTACTTAGATCAATAAGCAGCGTTAAGCAGAAATACAATAAAATTCAAGCTACTCACACTTAAGCCGTTCCCTTTTCTATTTAAGGCTATTCACACCCCAAACTCCACTCAGCTTTCTGCTCTTAGAACACCAAAGCACCCGGCAGATAAAGCACGCTTCTTATAATGTCAGGGTGCTGAGGGCGAGGTGGCCGCAGCGATCCCATTTACCGAATTTCCCCAAACCCCGCAGGCAGTCTGAAGTCGCGAAGCCCCGAGAGGGAACCCGCCCGGAGTCGGGGGGCGCGGAGGCCCCGGGCTGACCGCGAGGGACGCTGCCCCGAGCC
>VWZS01002606.1:1308-14393 GCA_013397075.1 Rhabdornis inornatus | reverse complement strand
GCCCCTGCGCTGGGATGCTGTGGTTTTGGGGGGAAGAAGGAGCCGTCAGTGGGTGCTGGGCCTGGGGGCAGCAGGAGAAGGGAAGGAGAAGCAGAGTTAAAGAACCAAATGGTCAAACACTGCACGTGGGAGGAGAAGGTGGGATTGTGCAGGAGAAGGAGGAGCAGTAGGAGGAAGAGGAATGTGAGCAAGAGTAGGGACACAGGAGGAGGAGGAAAAGGAGCATAAACACCACGAGTTTCCACCCCTCCCTGTATTTGCAGCCTCTCCCCCAGTCCCAGGAGCGTTGCCCCCCTCACATGCAGCAAGTGACAGGGGAAGGGGATCTATGAATTTCACAGGGGTGAATCTTGGTGTTTCTAAGCTTTATTGGTGTAAATGTTGTTGCTTTGGGGTTTTTTTGCAGGGGCTGAATCTTTATATTTTGGAGGGGCTTTTGGGTGAATATTGTGGTTTGGGGATTTTTTGATCTGTCATGATGTTTGGAGGATTTTTGGGCTGAATCTTGGTGTTTTGGAGGTTCTTACAGACACAAGATGCCCAATGACTTCCTGAGTTGCACTTGGGCAAGGAGGATCCCTAGCCCAAGGTCCTCTCCTTTTGTTTTTTCCCCCAAATCAGGATTGTTCCTTCCCAAGGTGTGGGCGGATGGAAGAGGAGGAAAAGCCCCAGAGATCCCTCATGAGGAGGGGCTGCAAACCCAGCCCAGGGAGCTGCGAGGAGGAAAGATCCTCCCTGTGCCAGGAAGGTGTTCAGAGATCCAGCCAGAGCCCAGAGCTGGTGGAGAAGCCTCATGGAGGAGAGAAGCCTCACAAGTGTGGGGAATGTGGGAAGGGTTTCAGCCAGAGCTCCCACCTATTCCGGCACCAGAGGATCCACGCTGGGGCACGGCCCTACAAGTGTGGGGAGTGTGGGAAGGGATTCAGAGACAGCTCTGCCCTGATGCAGCACCTGGTGATCCACACTGGGGAAAAGCCCTATGAGTGTGGGGAATGTGGGAAGAGCTTCAGCCAGAGCTCCAACCTGATCCGGCACCAGGTGAGCCACACAGGGGCAAGACCCTACACCTGCTTGGAATGTGGGAAAAGTTTTGGTTGGAGGTCCGACTTGAGAAACCACCAGTACGTCCACACCGGGGAGAGGCCCTACGAGTGTCCCAAGTGTGGGAAGAGGTTTCAGAGAAGCTCCACTCTCCTCAGACATGAGCGGATTCACTCAGAGGAGAGGCCCTTCCGCTGCCCCGACTGCAAAAAGGGCTTCAACCGCAACTCCAGCCTCACTGTCCACCGGCGCATCCACACCGGGGAGAGGCCCTACAAGTGTCCTGAGTGTGGGAAGGGCTTCTCACAGAGCTCAACCTTGACCCAACACCAACGGATGCACCACTAAGGGAAGCCCCGAGTTTGTGAAGAGCTTCGTGCTCTGCTCCAGCTCCATCCCCCAGGGGAGGATCGGTGTTGGATGATCCCCAGTGACCCCCGCTGGGCAGAGCCCTGGTGATCCATGGTCCCAGTGATCCCCATTGGGTGGGGGGAAGGGGTTGGAGAGAATTCTCTCCCTTCTCCTTGTCCTGCTGTGATTTAGTTGGTAATAAATTCTCTCCCTGTGCCCAGGCAGGGTTTCTTGTGTCCTTGCCGGTGCTCAGGGCGGGATTTCTCCTGTTCCTTCTCTAAACTCCCAGGCCTCTCCTCAGCCAAGCAGATAATGCGATGAAGATTCAGCTATTCAGGGAGAGCAGTTGCTGGGCAGACCCACAGGGTCAAGTGTTCCCCACCTGGATGGCACCTTCTCTGCCCAATAATGATCCCCCCACGGGGTCCCTCTATATCCCTCCCTAGATTCCCACAATAAATGGGACCAAGGCAAACTGGGAAGCTTTATTGGAAACACTGAGAGCAGCTGGGTGAGGGCAGGATAACTGCAAGGCTGAGGGGGACACATGCCACCCCAAAATTAGCGTGGGGATGGACAGGGGGGTCCCTGACAGGCCCGAGGCCACAGGGAGGGGCCGCAGCCATTGCCGGCTCAGGAGCTCTGTGGGCAGAGAAAAGGGGGTGACACCGGGCTGGGGGCCCCAGGGGGAGCTATCTCAAATTCCCTCCCAGTTACTCCCACCACACCCCAATCCCTCTCCCTGCCCCCCCAGTGCCTCCCCCACTCTCCCCAGCACTGAGGGGTCTGGGCTGTGCCCCAGTGCTGGCTCAGGGGGTGCTCCAGGCTGACATGCTCTACCTGGCAGCTGAAGGTGACCCCATGCTCGGGGTGGTTTCCAGCAGCACCAGGGGCTAGTAGGTTGAGTCCCCTTTGGGGACTAGGTCGGTGGCCACCACATTCCATGAGAGCTCCTGCTGGCCCTGGAACCACCTCAGCTCCACACCACCACCTCCACAGGGTAGAAGTCCATCACGGAGCAGAGCAGGCAGCTGGGAGCTCGAGGGCTCCACTGAGGTGGACACACTGGGGGGCACTGGGAGAGAGTGGGGACACACTGGGATCTGCTGGGAGGAACTGGGAGAGATGGAAGATGGCTGGTGTGGCACTGGGAGAGCACTATGGAGAGGGACTGGGAATGAAATTGGAGGAGTGAGGGAACACTGGGAGAGAGTGGAGGTCTGGGATTGGACTGAAAAGGACTTGGGAGGGACTGCGGGGGTGTCATGATCCGCTGTTAATACAGATGAGATTCGTGATGGTTNGTGCCTGCTTGAGAGCAGTGTAGGTGTACTACCTGTTTGAAGGCATTGTACCGTAGCAGCACGGCAAGCACAGCGCACCAGCAAACAATCCCTTGGCCAGCATCCACCTCGGCCAGGCCAGAACTCCTGTCCAGAAGCGGGTGGGGGTCCTGGGGATAGCCTCTATCCTCGCGACGGTCATGAGGCATATGAGGGAACTCCAGACTGACTCTTACAGTATCCCAGCAAGATCCAAAGGGACAGAACCAGTGAGTATTGCACTCAAACCAGGAGCTAAACTGGTAAGGCAAAAACAATACCCTGTTAAATTGGACAACCGTAAGTGATTGGTATCTGTAATTGAAAAACTCCTCCAACACGGGTTACTAGTGCAATGTGCATCCAAACACAACACCCCCATATTACCTGTTAAAAGAAACAGATAATAAGAATTACCAATTAGTACAAGATATAAGAGCAATTAACAAAATTACAGAGGACATACACCCAGTCGTAGACAATCCCTACACCCTTTTGACCACACTGACAGATGAATTATGGTGATTCACTGTTGTAGATCGGAAGGATGCCTTTTTCTGGATTCCTGTGCACTAAAACAGCCAAGAGCTTTTTGCTTTCGAGTGGGAAAATCCTGAGACAGGGAGGAAAAGTCAACTTACTTGGACAATTTTGCCCCAAGGTTTCAAAAATAGCCCAACAATATTTGGAAACCAGCTAACAAAGGAATTAGAAGATGGGAAAAGGCAAGAGCCAGAAAGAGTTATTTTTCAATATGTGGGTGACATCCTGATTGCAGCTAGAACCAGAGATAACTGCATACGATTTTAAGTTTATTAAACTTCTTGAGACTGAGTGGGTACATAATTTCTAAAGACAAAGCACAGATTGCCAAGGAAGCCGTAGTTTACCTGGGATTTGAGATCTTCCATGGATACAGACAGCTCAGCAAAGAATGGAAAGAAGCCATCTGTTCACTCCCAGAGCCCCATACTGTGAGAGAGATGCGAGCTTTCCTGGGAATGGTAGGTTGGTGTCATTTGTGGATAGCAAATTATGGACTGCTGGTAAAAGCCCTCTATGGAGCATTGAAAGCAGCCAAAAAAGGAATTATAGTGACTGAAAACACTAGAGCAGCTTTTAAACAGCTGAAACACCCTCTAATGGCAGCCCCAACACTGGGACTGCCAGACCTAACTAAACCTTTTGAACTTTTTACATATGAGAGACTGAACATGGCTTTGGGGGTAGTGGCACAGTGCCTCGGGAACCAACACAGGGCTGTGGCCTACTTTTCCAAACAGCTAGACAATGTTGCCCAAAGCTGGCCAGGGTGCCTAGAGGCTGTGGTGATCACTGTCATCTTGATCCAGGATGCCCAAAATATCACACTTGGGTGACATGTTGTAGTGTATGTACCCCATGCTGTAGCAGCTGTACTCGAACAAAAGGGGGACATTGGTTGTCTGACAACCGGATGCTTAAATACCAATTGCTGTTATTAGAGCAGAATGATGTTACCTTGAAAATGACTTCTGTTGTTAACCCTTCCATGTTTCTGTCCTCCACTGTGGGAATCGCTGTGAGTAGGATGGTCGAGACAAACTCAGGCGCTCTCTGTATTGTGGTCTTGAAGTCTGCCGTTTATTTCATAGGGCGTGGGTATATATGAGGCCCTGCTAGGAACTGCAGCCGCAGCTCAGAGCAGGACAGAGAGAGCGAAGGAGAGGGCAAGAGTAAGAGAGTAAGAGAGTAGGAGTAAGAGTGTAAGAGAGCGATTTTCCCATTTACAATACAATAAATCTTCGATGTTGAATATTCTAATTTCCACTAACCAATCTAATACAAGATACAAATTCTCTAACATTTGCATGCAACCTATAGGAATCACTATATTACCATGTTTTACTGCTTTTCTTATCTCTAAATTTTATCTCGGACCCTTCCTGCCATGCCTGGAGAGGATGTCTGCTTGCTTCTTTGGTATTCGCAGCATCTAACATTATCTAAACAAAGGGGCCTTCAGTCATTCGGTTGCTTTCAGCCCCACAGTCGAAAATTGCTATCATTTCTATCTTGCTTATATTTTCCATATTCTTAAAGTCTTTTGCTAGGCACTCATAAGGTTTTCCTGATTCATCCATCCCAACATCTCCGCCGTTCTGTTGAACAATTAAGATATTAGACTCAGTCTTATTCATTATTTGCTGCGCACATTGAAGTATACAGGGTCCTAATAATAAAACTACAATTACTACTATTAGAATATACAAGCCTATTTTACAGAGTTCCTTTAGCCAAGGTGCAAAGCTCCAACCTTCGAACAAACTGTCTAGCCATGATGGGTCATCTGTTGTAATTTGGTTAGCTAAATCCCTTAGGTTTTGCAGCTGTTTATGAATGGAAGTTGACTGATCTGATAAATTCATGCAGCACAATCCTTGAAATCTTCACAGCCATGTCCATGAGCTAGTAAAAGATAGTCAAGGGCAGCTCTATTTTGTAAAGTGGCATGTCTGACCGCCTCTTCATCTGTCAACAAATCACTGATTGCAGTTGAGGTGGCATTTACTTCTTTACTGAGCCAGCACCCCAACTTGTTTAACTGTCTCAGTGCAACTGAAGAACTCAGCTGAGGTAAAAAAATGCTTGTGACAATTGATTTTCCAGAGTTCCAACAGTGAAAGTCACTATCACAATCACTTTCATATTGATGTCATGCGGAGGATCTAATCTTTCTGTTTTTCTTTTTGACTACCTCTTTAACACTGGGGGCTATTATTGTGAGTTGTCCCAGGGCACAGGGGCCACCTTCTATATATGAGGGTATACCCTGCCACGCTCTGTCTCCACAGATGAGCCAAATTCCCTTGGGAAATCATATTGGAAGTTTGCTAAATCAACCTGCATAACGTTCAAAATATGTAAGAAGTTTAGTTTGATTACATGAAAAAGTCACATTGCTATAAACTGGGTGATATGGGGTAACATTTAAATGAGGACAGTTGTCTTCCAGGAGATGAAAGAAGTAGCAACTGTCCATAGTTACTGAGCCTAGGATTTCAAGCTCTTGAAGATCCGATTTATCAACTTTAAAGTTATCAATATAAGTTTGATGTTTCTGGCTGGGAGTTGGGGATACATTGTGATCATCATATGGCCAATATTTCTCAAGGGTAACATTATCAAAACCCTCTGGGAAAGGTACTCCAACTGAACAGGTTGAGAAAGGTTTGTCAGGACTTGTGTCAGATAGGCAGATAGTATCTGAGCCTGCCGACTTGGCTAGAGCAACCCAGACATTCGTCTTTGGTTGATTTACAGGTAAAGCTTCACTACAAAAACTAAAACAAAAGAAGAAAAACAACATGCATTTGCTCAAACGATAAAGCTCCATTCTTTACTTCAGCTGTTTCTGGCTGATCACTTTCTCCTGATGACTCTGCACAGTTTAGGTCAGGGTGCTTGCTTCCTGGCTGCTTCTTGCAGGATCACTGGCTGATGTGGAGGCTTCAGAAGGCTTTGATGCGCAGTAGGGCTTCACATTCTTTGCTGGAATCCATTTGAGTCCTCCACCTGTGGAAACACATGCAAACCCCTTTCCCCATGTTATAAGATTGTATGGTCATTCTATTTGTCTTGTTTCAAAGTTTTTAACCAGAACTGGGGGGTGCTCTTTTAGTTTTGCTTTTTTTGTTGTTCAAGAAGTGTCTATAAATGGGGGGATCAGGCTCTTCTGCAGAGCTATTCAGAAAACTATAAACATACAAAGCCTTATTCAACCTCCTTTGAGGTGTGAGGGTATGTCCTTTGAATGTGCTTTTCAGTAGCTCTTTAAAATATGGTGAACAAATGCTGCTGTCCTTCATCGCTTTTCTTAATTCTTTAAATTCATGAGATGGAATGGCAGTCCATGTTCTAGGGCCATCTGCCTGTTGGCTGAACATCATTAGCATAGCTAATAAATCGAGGTTTTCATCTTGGCAAATTTGGCGTCTTATTTCATACCAGTTTGTTAATTGACAATTATCACAATATTTCTGGGAGTTTAATTCTGGCGAGTTTTCAGGATACAGTGTCTCATTTTGAAGTGGAAATGTCTTTTGTATAGGGGGCAAAGAATTAGCATTTGCATGTGTAAAATAGTTCTCTGTCTGTCCTGTATTTAATAATGTGGGTACAACAACTACCCCTCTGTCTTGCATAATGTACGTGCCAAGTGGCTGTGCTGGTTATGTTGCTTAATAAAGGCGGCGGGGGTACTGGGGGCATGGGATGCATCAGATTGGGGACTGCGGACAGATCCCTCAGTAATAAAGCTGTGCATGAATATCCGGTTTAGGGAGAACCGCGGATGAATATAGCTGGAATCGGTCTTTAAGACCCGGGGAGGACGGAGGCTGCGAAAGCAGCGCATGCGCAGGAAGCGCTGGTGGGTTCTGCGCATGTGCGGCGTCAGTTTCCGGCGCGGCATGGACCATCATGGCGGCTGGGCGCGCGGGCAAGCTTCCAGTTCCGGGAGGGAGCTGGAAAGGCCGTTCGATGCCGGTAGAAGCGGGCAGCGAAGCCGTGTCCGGGGTGGCTGAGGCGGGAGGTGGAGGCGGGGCCGTCGCGCTCGGCGGCTCTGAAGCGGGAAGCTCTGGCGGAGAGGGCGTGGCCTGCTCCTGCCCTATGGCGGCGAACGGCGATTGCGCCGCGCCCGCATGGGCGCGTTGCGCGGACCAGAGGAAGGGAGCCGCGGTCGCGCCAGGAACAGAGGGGCGGGCGAGCGCCGGCGTCTCTGCGGGCAGCCTCCGGCAGGGGCTGGTACGCAGCGTGGGGGCACCAGGCGGCCGCTGTGATCGGCTCTGGGTGTTGCAGGACGGCTTGGGGGGTGGGGACCTCCCACCTCCTGGCGCTGGAAACGGCAACGTGGCTGCAACATGCGGGGATGGAATTTCTATGGCACTAATGGCGCTTACGGGGTTGGGAATGATTCGGCCACGTATGCTTATAATGCATTCGCGATAATGATGGCTGCTGCCATGAGGGGTCCGGCTGTGCTCGCGGGGGGCGGGGGAGGGGCAGCCGGGCTGGCAGGAGCGGGGTCGGCATGACGCCAGCAGCGGGAGGCGCGGCCGCAATTACCGAGGGAACAGAGGCAGAGGAGGCAAGCGGAGCGGGGATGACGGCAGCCGAGGCAACGGGGGCGGGCACAGCAGGGTCGAACACGGTAAGGGGCGGGGCAGGCGCGGACACAGCAGGGGCGGAGGGAACGGCTGGGGTCGCGAGGACTGGGTCCGAACTGCGAGGGCGGGGGGAGAGGCCGCGGAAGCCTGGAGGATCATGGCCGCTTGCGTGCCTGGGGCCGGACACGTGGCAGGGAGAGGGCCCGGGGTGACGGTGGCCAGGGACGACTGTTTGTCGGCGAAAAGCTCCACTAGCGCTCTGCAGGCTGGTACCGGCTCTGCGGCAGCCATATCTCGGCGGGATATATGATTAAAAAGCTTTATCCCGCCTTTGTTCCAAAAGTCTCTGGTGAAGACTGCAGAATGATCAGTGTTTGGGAAGTTAATCATAGTCCATTCTAAAAGATTCTTTAACTCCTGCTTTGGCAGGTTATTTTGACTGGAGCTTAATAAATACTTTAGTTGCTTGTAGAGAGCTCTCTCGTGAGCAGAGTGAGTTTGTCCCATTATTAGAGTCGTGTACTAACCTCGGTATCGCTGATACAGTGTCTGTGATCCCAGCTGCGGCATGGATGCTGGCCAGGCAATCTCGCGGCTCACTGGACACTGTATTCCCGGTCCCCTCCTCTGAGCTGCGCTTTTAGGCGTCGCTGGGCAACGGCTTAGCACGCTCGGGACCGCCCTTGATCCACACTTCGAGCTTCAGTGCAGGCGATGATAAGCAGTGCTGGCTGTGTGCGAGGGATGTCAGGCTTGTCCTTCCAGAGCTCGGCTTCCCTTGCTCAAGGACTGCCTCAACAGATTTTAAGAGCTCCAGCCTGTAACGCTGCGCTGCAACGCTGTGATGTGCTCACAATACCGAGAAAGCAATTAGAAGTGGTTTTTTAGTTACCGTCTATGAAGGAGTTTCCCACAGCTGATGAAGCGGAGTCGGTCCTTGAGACACGTTGATGGTGCCACTCTGTACGAATCGCTTTCATCCCGACTTTGGGCACCACTCTGGGGGAATTTCTCGTGGGTAGGATGGTCAGGACAAACTCACGCGCTCTCTGTATTCTAGTCTTGAAGTTTGCAGTTTATTTCATAAGGCGTGGGTATATATGAGGCCCTGCTAGGAACTTCAGCTGCAGCTCAGAGCAGGACAGAGAGAGCGAAGGAGAGGGCAAGAGTAAGAGTGGGGGAATAAGGGAAGTAAGAGAGGTGAGAAAATGGTGTAATAGAGAGGTGTAAGAAAGTGAGAGAGCAAGAGAGAAATCTTTCTGTTTACAATACAGTAAATCTTTGTTGAATATTCTAATTTCCACTAACTAATCTAATACAAGAAACAAACTCTCTAACATTTGCATGCAACCTATAGGAATCACTATATTACCATGTTTTACTGCTTTTCTTATCTCTAAATTTTATCTCGGACCTTTCCTGCCATGCCTGGAGAGGATGTCTGCTTGCTTCTTTGATATTTGCAGCATCTAACATTATCTAAATAAAGAGGCCTTCACGCATTCAGTTTCTTTCAGCTCCACAGTTGAAAATTGCTATCATTTGTATCTCACTTATATTTTCCATATTCTCAAAATCTTTTGCTAGGCACTCGTATTTATAAGGTTTTCCTGATTCATCCATCCCAATTTCTTCCTTCCTTTCTTCCCTTCCCTCCCCCCTCCTACAGAATGATCCTCCATCACTGACCAGGATCCCCAGCTGCAAGCTGGGCACAGCTCCAGGAGCCATTGGATACGTCTTCCAGGGATGCACAGCCTCGGCTTGTTGGGCTGTCTGTGCAGGGCTGGGTGCTGGACTCCATGATCCCGCTNCCAGAGCTCGGCTTCCCTTGCTCAAGGACTGCCTCAACAGATTTTAAGAGCTCCAGCCTGTAACGCTGCGCTGCAACGCTGTGATGTGCTCACAATACCGAGAAAGCAATTAGAAGTGGTTTTTTAGTTACCGTCTATGAAGGAGTTTCCCACAGCTGATGAAGCGGAGTCGGTCCTTGAGACACGTTGATGGTGCCACTCTGTACGAATCGCTTTCATCCCGACTTTGGGCACCACTCTGGGGGAATTTCTCGTGGGTAGGATGGTCAGGACAAACTCACGCGCTCTCTGTATTCTAGTCTTGAAGTTTGCAGTTTATTTCATAAGGCGTGGGTATATATGAGGCCCTGCTAGGAACTTCAGCTGCAGCTCAGAGCAGGACAGAGAGAGCGAAGGAGAGGGCAAGAGTAAGAGTGGGGGAATAAGGGAAGTAAGAGAGGTGAGAAAATGGTGTAATAGAGAGGTGTAAGAAAGTGAGAGAGCAAGAGAGAAATCTTTCTGTTTACAATACAGTAAATCTTTGTTGAATATTCTAATTTCCACTAACTAATCTAATACAAGAAACAAACTCTCTAACATTTGCATGCAACCTATAGGAATCACTATATTACCATGTTTTACTGCTTTTCTTATCTCTAAATTTTATCTCGGACCTTTCCTGCCATGCCTGGAGAGGATGTCTGCTTGCTTCTTTGATATTTGCAGCATCTAACATTATCTAAATAAAGAGGCCTTCACGCATTCAGTTTCTTTCAGCTCCACAGTTGAAAATTGCTATCATTTGTATCTCACTTATATTTTCCATATTCTCAAAATCTTTTGCTAGGCACTCGTATTTATAAGGTTTTCCTGATTCATCCATCCCAATTTCTTCCTTCCTTTCTTCCCTTCCCTCCCCCCTCCTACAGAATGATCCTCCATCACTGACCAGGATCCCCAGCTGCAAGCTGGGCACAGCTCCAGGAGCCATTGGATACGTCTTCCAGGGATGCACAGCCTCGGCTTGTTGGGCTGTCTGTGCAGGGCTGGGTGCTGGACTCCATGATCCCGCTGGGTCTCTGCCAGCTCAGCCCCTCCCCGCAATTCTCACCCTTTCCACCTGCCTTTGTGTCCCCATGAGGTGCTGGCAGAGCTGTTGGGGCCTGGACAGGAGCAGGGCAGCCCCAACATTCACCTCTCGGGGCCACCNCCTCTCGGGGACACCGCAGCTTTGGCAGTCCCAGCGTTCCCCTCTCTGTGACACCACAGCCGTAGCAGCCCCAACCATCCATCCCTGGAGACGCTCCATGGCAAGCTTCCAGTCAACGCAGCGCACCGGCCACTGAGCATCCCCAGCCCGGCCTCATGTGGGTTCCTCTGCACACAGCTCGGGCAAGGCCCCCTTGGCCACCTTCACTCTGTCACAGACAAGTGTCACATACAGATACAGAGCTCTGCCCACAGCTGCCAGCAGGAGTTGATTACAAAAAAGCAAATAAAATTCAAACAAAAAAATTCCCCCAACCCAATCAAAGCAAACAAACAAATCCAAAAAGAACACCAAAATACAAAACCAAACAAAAAAAAACATTAGAGAAGGAGAACACTCACCCAAGAGACCTCTTTCACCCTTCACCCGCTACACCTGCATGCACACAGGAGCTGAGACTCCAAAAAAATAAGATTCCTGGAGTACATTTGCAGGAAAAGCAGGTGTAAGAAAGGCTCTCCGTTCTGACTGTTCTCAGCTGAGCAAAGAAAGCCCCTTTGGAAACTGCAGGGCCCTTCCAAATGGCAAGGACCACACCCTCAGCCTATGGAACAGAAAAGGGCTCTGAATTGCCCGCCCCTGGCATGTAAACCCTGTTCCCAGGCTGCTTCATACACAGCATTTTTACAGAGGACTCCAGAAAGTTGAGAGTCACCTCTGCCTTCTCCATCTTCTGTTTCCTAAAGCTGCCTAAGAAATTTAGGGTCAGCTCCACCGGCACAATCCCTGCTGCCCTAGGACACAGTGCCAGCAGGGTCTTTGTGTGCCAAGCCTTTGCTCCAGCCAAGAAAATCTCCTGGCACAGAGTCAACTTTCCTGCTCAGACAGAATCCCCCGAGTGCCCCAGCAGCAGGAAATTGATGGCTCTGGCCGGCACCAGTGCTGGCAAACGCCAGACTTGGGCACTGGCAGTGTCGGCCTTCTGCTGCATCTGCAGTCCTAGCACCCACGAATTACCAGATCTGGGCTGTGCTAGTGCCGCATCCAGGAAATTGCCGCAGTTTGGCTTTCTGTGCATGCAAATTGCTAGACTTGGGATGTTCCATCACTGGGAAATTTCAGGATCTGGGTGGCGGCGGAGCCAGAAAACACCAGATTTCAGGCTCCAGGTGCTGCTAAGGACAAGATCTAGTACTCTAGGATTCAGCCATCTCGACCCTTCCTTCCTTCTTCCCTCTCTCCTTCCCCCCTTCCTTCCTTCTATCCTCCATCACCANAAACCCTGTTCCCAGGCTGCTTCATACACAGCATTTTTACAGAGGACTCCAGAAAGTTGAGAGTCACCTCTGCCTTCTCCATCTTCTGTTTCCTAAAGCTGCCTAAGAAATTTAGGGTCAGCTCCACCGGCACAATCCCTGCTGCCCTAGGACACAGTGCCAGCAGGGCCTTTGTGTGCCAAGCCTTTGNAGGGTCTTTGTGTGCCAAGCCTTTGCTCCAGCCAAGAAAATCTCCTGGCACAGAGTCAACTTTCCTGCTCAGACAGAATCCCCCGAGTGCCCCAGCAGCAGGAAATTGATGGCTCTGGCCGGCACCAGTGCTGGCAAACGCCAGACTTGGGCACTGGCAGTGTCGGCCTTCTGCTGCATCTGCAGTCCTAGCACCCACGAATTACCAGATCTGGGCTGTGCTAGTGCCGCATCCAGGAAATTGCCGCAGTTTGGCTTTCTGTGCATGCAAATTGCTAGACTTGGGATGTTCCATCACTGGGAAATTTCAGGATCTGGGTGGCGGCGGAGCCAGAAAACACCAGATTTCAGGCTCCAGGTGCTGCTAAGGACAAGATCTAGTACTCTAGGATTCAGCCATCTCGACCCTTCCTTCCTTCTTCCCTCTCTCCTTCCCCCCTTCCTTCCTTCTATCCTCCATCACCAACCAGGATCCCCAAAAAATGCTCACAACTGCAAGGCTGACACAGCTCCAGGAGTCTTTGGACACAACTCTCCCAGGGATGCACAGCCTCGCCTTGTTGGGCTGTCTGTGCAGGGCCGCATCCTGGACTCTATGATCCCGCTGGGTCCCTGCCAGCTCAGCCCCTCCCCGCAATTCTCACCCTTTCCACCTGCCTTTGTGTCCCCATGAGGTGCTGGCAGAGCTGCTAGGGCCGGGCCAGGAGCAGGGCAGCCCCAACATTCCCCTCTCGGGGACACCGCAGCTTTGGCAG